>CAJQZP010001262.1:4862500-5079476 GCA_907164705.1 Parnassius apollo
CAGCGGAGCTTCTGAAAGCGGGTGGAACACCGGTACTTGAAGTCCTTCAGAAGCTCTTCAATTCCGTTCTACATGGTGGCACTACTCCAGAGGCGTGGAGCAGAAGTGCTGTGGTCTTGTTCTTTAAGAAAGGCGACAACGCTCTCTTGAAGAACTACAGACCGATTTCCCTTCTGAGCCGCGTCTACGTGCTGTTTTCGAGAGTCATTACGAATCATCTCGCACGCAGACTCGACGACTTCCAGCCTCCCGAACAAGCTGCTTTCCGAAAAGGCTTTAGTACCATAGACCACATACATACCTTGCGGCAGATTTTACAGAAGACTGAAGAGTACAATCTGCCACTTTGCCTGGCGTATGTGGACTATGAGAAAGCCTTTGTTTCCGTCGAAATTTGGGCGGTGCTACAGTCCCTTCAGCGGTGCCAAGTTGACTGTCAGTATATCGAAGTGCTGAAGTTTTTGTACAGTAGGGCTACGATGGCTATCCGAGTACAGAACCAGAGCTCGAAACCTTTCCAACTGCAGAGAGGCGTAAGACAGGGTGACGTTATATCCCCGAAACTCTTCACCGCTGCATTGGAAGACGTTTTCAAGCTACTGCACTGGAAAGCATATGGTATTAACATCAATGGCGAGTACATCACTCACATTCGATTTGCCGACGATATAGTCCTTATGGCAGAATCGCTGGAGGACTTAAGCACTATGCTTAATGACCTCAATAGTGTCTCCCAACGAATAGGTCTTAAGATGAACATGGACAAAACAAAGATTACGTTTAATGTCCATGTCACACCTATGCCGGTAGTTGTTGGGAGCACTATGCTCGAAGTTGTTGACGAGTACGTTTACCTGGTACAAATAGTCCTAGATTGACCGAGAGGTCAATCGACGGATTCAACTCAGCTGGGCAGCGTTCGGGAAATTACGACATATCTTCTCGTCAGGTATACCTCAATCTCTAAAAACTAGATTGTACAACCAGTGCGTGTTGCCAGTGATGACTTACGGATCTGAGACGTGGTCCTTCACTGCTGGCCGTATGAGGACGCTCAAGGTCGCTCAGCGAGCTATGGAGAGGACTATGCTCGGAGTTTCTCTCCGTGATAGACTCAGAAATGAGGATATCCGCAGTAAAATCAAAGTGACCGACATAGCCCAAGGGATTAGTAAGCTGAAGTGGCAATGGGCCGGCCATATAGCTCGAAGAACCGATAACCGATTATAAAAATGAATAGATCTGGATGTCTTTTTAATTATTTAATCAATTTTAACAAAGCAGACTTCGTCACTTATTCAGTCTAATGCCGCCATATTGCCTCGCTAATTCCCTAGTACAATAACATTTAAAATATAAATACTTTTTTTTATTTGAGTGACTAATTATGTGAATATAATTACTTGTAAAATATTTATTATTAGTAAAGAAGTTATTTTTATAATTATTAAATGTTAGGAATTAAAATTGAGTCTCAACTATTTTTATACAGGAAATAGCATAATGTATATGATAAAAGAATATCCCAAAAATGAGCATTAATCGTTTAGAAACTTGTCATACAAAGAAATACTTATACTTAGTAATCCTAACAATACTTAATAATCTAACAATCGGCCATTCTGATTTTCCTGCCTGTCCTCAGGCAGTCTGACATCATGTTATGTGAGTTTTTACACTTTTTTTTTAATAAATTTTAAATACAATATGAATTTTCATTTAAACTATCTGAGAAAATATGTTTAATATACATGTTCTCGCCATAATACAATTGGCAATTAATCCGAATAAAAATAAAATAAATTCATCTGCTAAGAAAAAAAAATTACTTGTTATTACTACCAAATAAACTGTCAATTCGGCCATCCTAACTTATTAATTGAATGCCCTCATTCAATTCTATATGCAGCCTAAGATATAACTATAATCAGAAAACTTAACAGTAGTATACATTACAATTGTGACACATAATATTAAAGCATTTAATATTGTATAATTTACATTTTGGCACTATCACAGCACTAACGGAATATCCTTCACATATTAGTTATATTACAATTTGTAAACACAGAATTTCCCAGCATAAGTTCGACAAATGAAGTATTACTATAGGTGTACACTCATGCTTAACTTTGGAATCGGTTGTAGATGCTAACCGCGTGCACACACAGGATGCATCGGTCTCAGTTCACAGATTTCGTTATTTGATGGGTTACTGCGTGTACTCATAGGGTACATCGGTCTCTCTCCTTATTTAATCAATGAAATACCGCGTACACACAGGGTTGTATCAGCTTCTGTCCATTTACTTTAAATCGGTGGGTTACCGCGTACACACACAGGATGTATCGGCCTCTGTCCATTTACTTTAAATCGGTGGGTTACCGCGTACACACACAGGATGTATCGGCCTCTGTCCATTTACTTTAAATCGGTGGGTTACCGCGTACACACACAGGTTGTATCGGCCTC
Organism: Parnassius apollo; assembly: GCA_907164705.1. Classification (NCBI taxonomy): domain Eukaryota; kingdom Metazoa; phylum Arthropoda; class Insecta; order Lepidoptera; family Papilionidae; genus Parnassius; species Parnassius apollo. The sequence goes on from CAJQZP010001262.1 coordinate 4,864,973, forward strand.
TGTCCATTTACTTTAAATCGGTGGATTACCGCGTACACACACAGGTTGTATCGGCCTCTGTCCATTTACTTTAAATCGGTGGGTTACCGCGTACACACACAGGTTGTATCGGCCTCTGTCTATTTACTTTAAATCGGTGGATTACCGCGTACACACACAGGTTGTATCGGCCTCTGTCCATTTACTTTAAATCGGTGGGTTACCGCGTACACACACAGGATGTATCGGCCTCTGTCCATTTACTTTAAATCGGTGGATTACCGCGTACACACACAGGTTGTATCGGCCTCTGTCCATTTACTTTAAATCGGTGGATTACCGCGTACACACACAGGATGTATCGGCCTCTGTCTATTTACTTTAAATCGGTGGATTACCGCGTACACACACAGGATGTATCGGCCTCTGTCTATTTACTTTAAATCGGTGGATTACCGCGTACACACACAGGATGTATCGGCCTCTGTCTATTTACTTTAAATCGGTGGATTACCGCGTACACACACAGGTTGTATCGGCCTCTGTCTATTTACTTTAAATCGGTGGATTACCGCGTACACACACAGGATGTATCGGCCTCTGCCCATTTACTTTAAATTGATGGGCTACCGCGTACACACACAGGATATAACGGCCTCTGCCCATTTACTTTAAATTGATGGGCTACCGCGTACACACACAGGATGTATCGGCCTCTGCCCATTTACTTTAAATTGGTGGACTACCGCGTACACACACAGGATGTATCGGCCTCTGTCCATTTACTTTAAATTGATGGGCTACCGCGTACACACACAGGATGTATCGGCCTCTGTCCATTTACTTTAAATTGGTGGGCTACCGCGCGTACACACACAGGATGTATCGGCCTCTGCCCATTTACTTTAAATTGGTGGACTACCGCGTACACACACAGGATGTATCGGCCTCTATCCATTTACTTTAAATTGATGGGCTACCGCGTACACACACAGGATGTATCGGCCTCTGCCCATTTACTTTAAATTGGTGGACTACCGCGTACACACACAGGATGTATCGGCCTCTGTACGTTTACTTTAAATTGGTGGGCTACCGCGTACACACACAGGGTGTATCGGCCTCAACCCTATTTAAAAAATATACCGCGTGCACGCACAGGTTGTCTCGGTCTCTACCAAGTTGCCAACTTCATGATGTCTGTGTCGAATCATTATTGTCTCGGAGTGCGATACCAGATTCCGGCGGACACAGTGTCGGTTTACGTACAACATAAGAACAAAGTGATTTATCATTGATAACATTACTTATATATACATAACGAAATGAATTAGAATAATTGAAACTTATTACAAGCTACTGGTCACTGTCAGAATAAGATCCTTGATTTTCTGAACCAGAATCGGGGATTGAGCCAAGTCGTATTCAAGGTTTTATTTTATCGGCTGAATAAACGTTTCGATATTTTCGGGATGAAAAACCTTCAACGCTGCAAACCTCATATCGATCATTCCCTAATACCGTTGTTATCTTGTAAGGGCCACTAAAAGGTGGAACGAGTTTGTTACTGTTGCCAACATTACGTACATTCTTGGCAACCATAACCAGATCTCCCAACTTATATGTATTAGCCACACACCTCTTTTTGTCAAACCTAGCCTTCATTGTTTCCTGCTGCTTAGAAATGTGAGAGGAAACTTGATTGCGAGTCTCATCGATGTTTTCGTCTAGTGTTAAATTTTCAGAAATTTCGTGTAAATGAGTTTCGGCACTATTGACAGTGTCTTTACCGAAAACAACTTGTGCTGGTGTCTTTCCAATGGCTTTGTTTATAGTGTTATTTAAGCTCCACTGCACCTTATTTAAATCGCAGTCCCAATCACGATCATCCTTATCGATATTTAGGGCAGTTAGGGAGCTCAATATTGTCCGATTATATCTTTCAATTTGTCCGTTGGCACGTGGAGTGGCAACAGCGTTCCTCACATGTTTAATTTTATAGTTTCCCGTAAACTTCTTGAACTCATCAGAGGTGAAGCTTGTTCCGCGATCTGAAATGATTACTTTAGGACAATCAAATAATCCTATAAATTCACGCAGCACTTGTATCGAAGTCTTGCTCTTTGTGTTTCTAACAGCACGTAGTACAATGAATTTAGAAAACCCGTCTATGATTCCTAGAACGTAAGTATTTCCCGTCTTACTGCGTACAAACGGCCCAACATGATCTATATGTACACATTCAAACGGTGTACTAGGTTTCGAAATTGGATACAGAAAACCCTGTTTCTTTCCAGATGGTTCTTTAGCGTAAGCGCAAGGTATGCATGCGCGTACATACTTCTTTACAAAATGAGCCATACCGGAGAACCAGTAATCTCTGCGCATCTTTTCTAAAGTCTTCTCATACGAAAAATGTCCACTGTCATCATGACAAAACTGACAGATTTTCCAGCGAGCATCTCGTGGTACTGCCCATCTCAAGTCATCGCCAACTTTTCTATATATCTTACCATCCTTCAATGTATAGTTATGCCTAATATCTTTAGCTTCAGTGCAATTCTTATCGAGTATCCCTTTTATAAGTTTTAGTTTGGGATCACTTAACTGCGCTGCTAATAAGGAATGTTCGTCTTGTACAACATTAAGTACATGCAAATCTATAGAGTCACTCTTGACGGCGGGCAAGGGATTACGACTCAAAGAGTCCGCATGTTGCATTTGCGTACCCGGTCGATATTCAATCTAGAAATCAAAATCTTGGACAAGAAGCCACCACCTCGCAATTCTTGGTACAAGATCCCTCTTGGTTAATGCTGTCCTCAAAGCATTGCAGTCGGTTACTATCTTGAATTGAATTCCCAGCAAGTAAACACGAAATCGATTTAAGGACATCACCACCGCAAGAGTTTCTAATTCATAAGAGTGAAGATGTTGTTCTTCTACCATAGTCTGTCGGCTGTAATACGCGACAGCCTGAAGCGGAGCTTTCTCATTCTCCTTTTGCAACAACATACCACCTATTCCAACTTGACTTGCATCGGTGTGCAGTTCGGTTAAGTAGGTTGAGTTTTATATTGCTAACACGGGCCTGTCAGTTAGTATTTCTTTAATTTTAAGGAAAGATTTTATTTGATCTTCCCCCCCAAGTCCATGGCGTATTAGCTTTAGTTAGAGACGTTAATGGTCGGGCAATAGTAGCAAAATTACGGATGAACTTTCTAAAGAAACTAGCTAACCCGATAAACTGTCGAATTTCATGGGGATTTCGAGGTGTTGGAAATGACAATACAGCTTCCGTTTTCCGAGTGCCAGCACGAATTCCATTTTCTGACACTTCAAATCCCAAGTATTCAATTGTGGTTTTGAAAAAATGGCATTTCTTTAAATTTAAAGTTAAGTTCGCTTCACGCAAAATATTTAAAACTTGATGTAATTTTTCGATCCCTTCACTAATTGTTTTTGCCCCGATAACAATATCATCCATATATGCCGTAACTCCCGGAATTTTGTGTTTGTTTAGTAGCTTATGGATCATCCTCTGAAAAACTGCGGGTGCATTTGTTAATCCAAATGGCATACGATTGTATTCAAAGTGTACACCTGGAGTAACAAACGCAGTAAGGTGTTTAGAATCATCTGACATGGGGATCTGATGGTAGCCCTGTGTCAGATCCAACGTAGTAAAGTACTTTTGGCCTTGCAGGTTATCTATTTGGTCTTCAATCAATGGCATCGGATATTTGTCTTTGATGGTTTTTCGATTTAATGCCCGGTAATCGACACAAAGTCGGCAGTCACCATCTTTCTTTGAAACAAGTATGATGGGACTTGCATACTCTGAATCAGATTCTCTTATAATGTTATTGGACAAAAGTTCGTTAATTATGCTGTTAACCTTTTCTCTTTCTGAAAGAGATAATCTGTAAGGCCGATAGGTAACGGGTGCAGCATCATTTAATTTTATTCGCATTTCAACAATAGAAGTCCTTCCTAATTCACTGGTGGTAAAAGCGAAACAATCTCTGTACAAGTTTAACAGGTGTACGAGGTTTGACTTAGCCATAGGTTCAAGATTTGGATCTATATTTAAATCATTCATGGTAATTGAAGATACATCGTTGGTTATACGCCTCACATTTACCACGTAACTGTTTTCATCGTTGGTGGCTAGTATTTCTTTCGGTATTCCTACGCCTCTTGCTACGATTTTACCTTTCTTAAGGAAACATGGTATATGACATAAACTTATCACAACTAAACGAGCGATACCATTAGTAATAGCATAAATTCCGGGTAAGATTAAATATTGTGAATCATGGAATCGCTGTATCTCCGATGCTATGCTCACGAATCCTGTAAATGGAGACGCGCTAACAGCCTCTATTACTGTATCATTTTTAATAATGTATTTATCTACAGTCGATAATACTAACGAGTTTGATTTGTTAGCAGTAATCTGGTATAATGTCAATTCTTTATCAGTTTTAAATACTCTTACAGTGGGATGTTCTGTGCGAGATTGACCTATGAGTACCTCAGCTGGCAATAAAGAACAAGGAACAACATATGCTATAAATTCTATATCCACAAAATCGACTCTTACTCTTACTTGTGCTTTACCAATTGGAGATATGGCGCTATTACCAAATCCCCGTAAGATAGGCAACTCGTCTGAAGAAGGTTTTAAATTTAAGTCTTTACACACTTTATCACTCAAGAGAGTGCATTCACTCCCAAAGTCAATATAGCCTTTTATTATTGTATCGTTAATTTTAACATCCTTAAAATATTTTTGATTACTCTCCATCACTGTTCCATCTATATTTAATACCCTCTTTGATATGTTATTAGTTTCTTCACTGTTTGTGGCGTTTGGTTTACCATAAATTTGTAATTTGCAATTTATATCTTTATGGCCATGGCGTCTGCATTTATTGCACCTTAGTATTTCTTTCGTACACTTTATAACTGTGTGACCAACTTCGCCACAGTTGTAACATGTTATGTGGTTCATGGTTCGTTTGTTAATAAAATAGTCGTGATTATTTATACTCTTTACCCCCAGCATAGATTGGTTTGGATATTTGTTTACGCTATCGTCATTTCTTTTGTCACGTATATCGGTGTTAAATCGTTTAAGAAACTTTGGTGGTTCAGTTTTGTTACGAGTAATATAGCGAAAGCGATTTAAGACCTGTTCCGGGTTATTGTAATGTGCACCTTGCACATTCATTCTTACGTTATGATCATATATCCCGTGAGTTAAGCAATCCACTGCCTATGATCCCACAAAGTGACATCTATTAATGAGCATAATTTTGTCGTAGTAATACTCAACAAGTGTTTCGTTACGTCTACTTTTACGATTTAACATCTCAGACAGTAAGTCTCCGTAGTTCTGGTCGCAGGGAAACGTATTCAATAACTTTTCCTGCCACTCTGCCCAACTAAATTTAACACTCGTAAGTCCGTCATACCATTTCTTTGCTAAGCCCTTTAACTTTGGCAAAGCATAGAAAATAGTTTGTTGTTCCGACCAACCATACATTTCTGCTGATTCATTAATTTTTATGAGCCAATCTTTAATGTGTTGTGTTTTAGAACCAGGATCAAATTCCGTGATAATACTTTGTGCACCTTGCACGTGCATGGCTGCATTGACTCGCGAATTACTACCTTGTAGTGCACTTACTAATTGTTGAAGTAAATTATTGGAGCTCTTAGAGTCTGCACTTTCAATGGATGTATGACTAGATATGCTACGCCGTATTTTTTTCTGTTTGTGCGAGTGCTTTGATTTGCGACGCGACCGTTCAATGTAAGTATAGTACGGAGTGCTTTCACGTTCAATACTCCGGCGGTGCCGCCGTTTCGTTCGATTTTGAACAGGTGATACAGATTCAATACGAAGTTTACGAGTGCACAAGTGTTCCACTTTATCAGTATTCTGTATATGACGAATTTGAATCCGAAGTAAAATACCTGACCGAAACGCTACGGTTTCGTTTACGGCTCGGACGGTACGACTTGGCACGATCCATACCACCATCTCCTTTTGTTGGTAAAGGGGGTGTTAAACCACGACCAGACATTTTATGTAAATATATAAATACCAACTATAGTGTATAAATGTGACAAATGACACGTAAGATCTACAATGTATTTTAAAATTACAATAATTTTAAAAAAATATAGTCGTAAACCGAACATTCTTCTTTGTGTCTTTTACAATATCTGCAACAACATTTTTAATGACTATTTTGCATAAATGAAGAAAACAAGAAACAAATTCGACGCCTTTCATTATTAATACAACTGATCAAATCTCAGTCCATGTTCTCTCAATTTTAGGTACATACACATACATAATATTTATGTTTCATTAAGGATATCACATGGCAATAAAATCATTACATTATGTAATTATATTATACAACTGAAATGGAACCTCATTAAAATCTTAACATCCATATTCACAAAAATTCATCAAATCGTCAACACACACAGCACAACACTAAACAGAGTCCAAAATGTCCTATTCATAAAACATACTCCAACGTTGCTTACAGTATCACCAACTTGTCAGTTTGTGAAACTACACCCTTACTTGATGCGTTTCGGCCAATATTGTCGCTTTTCAGTAAAAAGAAAAGACGGTTGCACTATAAAGCCGATAATTTTTTTTCTAAGTTACCGCACCAAAAGTAACGGATTTTATAACCATTTAGTAAAAACATCAGCTGTATATAATCCGGCCATTTCGTTATAAGGCGCTGCATTGCAATTTTAAAAAAAAAACTGTGAAATGAAAAAAAAAAAAACAAAATTGATAAACAATTTTTCCCTCCCTTTTTTTTATATCCATTTTACTCACAGGCCACGAGGTTTTACTTTGACGGCCTGTGTTGACAATTGCGTAAAATTTTATTGCGCTATGGCACAATCTTCAGCATAGATTACTGTGTATATAATCTTCAGTTACGCAATGAGACGACGCAGCAAACTACGCCTGAGTACAGAGTTAACGCAACTTCGTTGTTACCATGTAACTGTCTAATAAAAAAATATTTATTACATGAAATCAAAAAAAAAAACAACAATAACAATATAGTCTACTGATTTTATGAACACGAAAAACACCATGATAATAGTCTAAATAAATACAGGCCTAGCGCCATTATGATATTAAACAACAACAATACAGGCCCATGATTTTAGAAACACGAAAAAAAACACCATGGTTATTGTACAAATAAACTTTCGTTATCACTATGCTATAATGCTTCAAATCGCCTTGTTAACAAACAAACATTTCTTTTTTTTATAAATAAACACAACACATTATCACTACGTTACAAACCAAATACAAAATCACAATTGTAAATAAGCATATTTCTTCCACTTACCGAGTGCTGGAGCGAATATTTACCAACAACAAACCTTTATGAAAGATAAATTCAGACTATCCCACTTCTGAAATATAAAAATGAATAGATCTGGATGTCTTTTTAATTATTTAATCAATTTTAACAAAGCAGACTTCGTCACTTATTCAGTCTAATGCCGCCATATTGCCTCGCTAATTCCCTAGTACAATAACATTTAAAATATAAATACTTTTTTTTTATTTGAGTGACTAATTATGTGAATATAATTACTTGTAAAATATTTATTATTAGTAAAGAAGTTATTTTTATAATTATTAAATGTTAGGAATTAAAATTGAGTCTCAACTATTTTTATACAGGAAATAGCATAATGTATATGATAAAAGAATATCCCAAAAATGAGCATTAATCGTTTAAAAACTTGTCATACAAAGAAATATTTATACTTAGTAATCCTAACAATACTTAATAATCTAACACGATGGGGAAGAAAGTTTCTCGAGTGGCAGCCTCGTACCGGTAGGCGTAGTGTAGGGCGACCCCCCACTAGATGGAGTGACGACCTGGTAAGATATGCAGGAAGTCGATGGATGCAGGTGGCTCAGGACCGTGCTTTGTGGCATTACTTGGGGGAGGCCTATGTTCAGCAGTGGACTTGTGAAGGGCTGTAATAAAAATGAAATGAATCTTACATTTCACTCGCTCAACTATGAAACGTTCTCGTCTTTTTCCAGTGGAGGGAAGATAATGTACCGCAAGTTTATGGTATTTTTTAATTCAATTGTAGATATATAGTTGGCGCACAGAAAGTACGTTTGCCGTTTTGAAAAGTGCAGTAGTTGGATATACAGCCTAATTGGAAGGTATACTATTACTTTGAGGAGAGATCGTTGTGCTCGTTCAATTTCTATTTATTTTTTTATTTATTTTATTTATTTATTTATTTAATAACAACTTTTTTACATATGTTCATTGATTCCCTGGTCCCTGAGCTAGTGTAACTGTGTTTCAGGGACCAGTTCCTCCCCTTAAAGTTAGCCTTGTCAAAAGGTCAATTTCTATATAATGATAATAATTTAGTTATTTAGTAAGTTAAATAAGTACAGAAATATAAATAAGAAATAAAAAGAATGTTATTTTAAGCGCTTGTTTTGTGTGTGTGTATGTGTGTGTCTGTGTGTACGCATGTGTGTATGTGTTCGTGTGTTGGTGTGTGTGTAAGTGTGTGAGTGGGTGTGTGTGCTTTGGAATATATGTGTGTGAGTATTGCTTGTGGTAAACATACGGCATAAGTGCTTCTGTGCTGTCATAATCGAGATTCTCTAACCACGCTCTGATCCTTGCCTTTATTTGGTGGTCGCTGTAATTATTTGAGTTTAATTTAAATTCCTTGTATAACTTATTGTACAAATGCGGGGCAATGTAACAATAGTGTCTTTTCGCAAAAATACTTCTTGTTCTTGGGGTCGGGTATTTGAATGTCCTTTTCTTTGCAATTTTGATACATGGTGCAGTTATACGATGGTACCTTCGTATGCATTGATAGATAAAAAGTTTTCTTACGCTTAGTACTCGGGCTTTTTCATACACTAGTGTAGTTGAATAACGATATGAAAGCAATAGCATTACTTTTAAAATACATCGTTGGGCACGTTCAGCTTCGACAAGAATTGTCTTACAAGCCCCGCCCCATGAACAGATACCGTAACATATTAAAGATTCACAGAGAGTCTTGTAAGTTTGCAACAATAACTTTGGACTTGCTACAAGCCTTAGTAACTTAAAAACATAGACAAGCTTTCTTATTTTTTTACTAAGTGATATTATTTGATGTTTCCACTGAAGCTTTTCGTCAATTATAATTCCCAAATATTTTATTGTGTTAGTTTTAGTTATGTAAGGGCAGTTACAAGATATTGGAACATCAACAAGTTTGTTACATGGGCTTGTATGAATCTCATCATCAACCAAATGACAAATTTAAATTAAAATTTGTCATTTGGTTGACCCGCTAGAGTTTTGCTGAAACAGATTAATTTTGTTTTGGTTGTGTTTAGTGAAAGTTGATTATTTTTTTGTAGCCAACAAGAAATTTTGGCCAGTCCCGCCTCAGCAACTTGTTTCACACGCTCCCAACTCTTTGCATGAAATATTATTACGGTATCGTCAGCATACATAGTTATATTACCGGCATTTAATTCAATTTTAGTCATGTCATTTACGTAAGTTAAAAATAATGTCGGTCCGAGAGTACTGCCCTGTGGGACACCGTATGTACATCGCATGTCATTACTGGAATGTCCATCCACTCTAACGCACTGCTTTCTGTCATATATATAACTTTGAAACCATTGCAGTGCAGTCCCTCTTATACCCAGGTTTTCCAACCTCCGCAAAAGAATTGACGTTGACACTGTGTCAAATGCCTTTTGTAGGTCAATAAAAACACCTACACATCTGTCACCCTCATCTACGTACTTAAATACTTGTGAGGTCACGTTTAGTATACAGTCTTCCGTTGACTACTGGTTCTAAAGCCAAATTGATTGGGAGATAGTAACTCATTGGATTCTAGATAACCAATTAGCCTCTTGTTAACAATCTTTTCTAAAGTTTTGGACATGACACTTAATAAAGCTATAGGTCGGTAGTTACAAGCAAGGGTTTTATCACCTGCCTTATGAATAGGCGACACAGTGGCTTTCTTAAATATCTCAGGGAAAACTCCTGATGTGAAACTAAGATTACATAGATGCGATATTGGCTCCGCTAGAATACTATGAAATATTTTTAACATTCTTGTAGGAATTTGATCATGACCTGCAGCACTATTACTCTTAAGATTCAATATCACGCATCTTACTTCCACTGGGTCAGTTGGTAACAGTAGCATGGAGTTTTTAGGACTATTGTTATTAGTTGCTTCTCGTGTTAAATCTGCCTCGCTTTTATTTAACTTATTAAGAGTCTCGTTGGCAAGGATTTTACCAATCGATGTAAAGTACTTATTAACCTCATTAAGAGAGTCAATTGAATTTTCTTTGATTCTTAATAGTTCCATAGATTTCGATTTTGGTTTAGATTACACAATTCTTTAATAGTTTTCCATGTTTCTTTGCTGTTTCCTGCATGTTTTTCGAGTTGAGATTGGTAATAGTTACACTTTAATGTTTTTATAATCTTGTTACAAATATTTCTATACCGTATATAGTAGTTTTTAAGGTCTTCGTCATTTATATTATTTTTAAGTCTTTTATGAATTTTATCTCGCTTTCGTATAGATCTTACAACACCAGTGGTGATCCAAGGTTTTAATGGCCTATTTCTATTGGGATTTTTTTTAGTTTCTGTGTTTATTGTAATAATTTTCTGCAATAATGTGATTAAGTACTGAGCCGCATCATTAGCTGATTGTGAATAATAAAACTCAGACCAGTTAATAGATTTAAGTCTCTCTTCCATTTTGTCAAAGTTCATAATAGTCTTAGTTAAATAAATGCTTCTATCGCACTTTCCAATTGACGATCCTTCTAAACATAATAGTATTGGAGCATGGTCCGTAAAGTGTTCGAATACAAGGGTTTGTGCTCGAAGACCTGTTTTAACCATAAAATGATCTAGGCAGGTACCATCTCTTGTCGGAACACTTATTCCAGAACGTAATCCATAGGAAGCCATGATGTTTAGATAGTCAATGGTGTAGCATGTTGGACTATTTGACATAATATCAAGGTTAGTATCACCTGTGAAAACAATATGCTTAGTTTTTATGTCACGCAATATGCAGTCGATGGAGTCTAGGTATGGACTAACATTTTTAAAACTTGGTGGTCTATATGTACCAATGACTGTGTATTGACGATCTATTTTTACAATTAGACAATTACCTTCCTCTATACTAGGTTCAAAGACTTCAATATTCTGAAAGATATTCCTAATGTATATAATTACGCCATCATTTTGATTGAAAGTATGCTTAGTTGCTGAAAGCTTCATAATTATTGATTATTGGTATGTGTGAGTCTTCATGGATCCAGCATTCAGTGAATACCAGAATATCAATTATTACATCTAACCGAGATAAAAACACTAAGAACCTATCCAAGTTACAATTTATACTGCGTATATTTACACATAGGATTGAAAATGGATTGCCTTTTTTTAGTTAGGTCCAAATAACTTCTACAATTGGTTGGATCATCAACGTAGGTACATTTGATACCACCCGAAGTGTATCCGTGCAGTATACATCACATGTAGAATAAAAAGAAGTTTCACGGCCAAAGTGATATGATGTGTCTTAGAATGCAGTACTGATATACATCCTAGTTTTTGTTCAAAGTTCATTTTTGAATACAAGATATATAAAATATAAAATTAATTATAATTTGTGTAAACATTAAAATTATGCTATAATAAATAAAAATGATCATTGTGTAATTTGTTTTGTAGTTGTGAAAATATATAAGTGTTGTGTGTTTTATTGTAATAGTGTAGGTTACCATTGCAAATATAATATGTAGTGTTTGGTAATAGTGTAAATGTGTATTATTGTGTGAACAATTAAATGTTATTTGTGTAGTGTTACGTAGGCAAATTTTGTATTGTGTATGAATAAAGCGCAATTTGGACTTACAATTAAAATAATATAATGACAAAAAATTAAATTCAAAGTAAAAATAGTACAATAAAATTGAGATAATTTTGTTCAAGCCTAGTCACTGACGAGATTCCAATATTTCCAGCTTTTGAAGGTCTGTTTCGTCATTAATAGGCTGAGCAGGAGATCCTTCTGCTTTTCTCAAATAAATAACTCAATGATTAACCCAAACATACTTATAATTTTTATTTTTTGCATAGTCTCGAGCCAGATAGAATATGCGCTTGGCCTTAGGTGTAAGATTCTCGGAGATGTAAATGGGCTGAGGCATCCCTTTAATTTTAATGGTTGAAGTAGTTAATTCCCTGTATTTTTTTGAATGATTTAACGGAATTAAGAAGCTTTTCTTTCGTCAAAACTGATGTGAATTCAGCTATGATGGGTTTGTTCTTTGAGGAACCTGACTTGACACGGAAAATGTCCTTAATATCTGCTGTCTGGATGGGTGAATTTGTAACCAAACCAACTTCTTTTACTATTTTAATAAGGTTCTCTTTTGTTTCTGGTTGCCCATGTGGAATATTGCGTAACTCAATGCTCGAAGATCGAGACCCGCGTTATAGGTTTTCAATTTTTTGTTCCAGCACTTTAATATATTTAAGATTACTTCTATGTTCTGTTTCCAATTCTTCCAATCTTACTCTTATTTCCTCATATTTAGTCGACATAAAGTAAACCGAATTCCGAATATCATTATTCTGCTCTTTAATTTGGGTAATCGTAGACATCAATGAATTGAGTTTAGCATCTTGTTGTTGTTTAGTTTGTTTTAATGATTCCTGAATCTCTTCCATAAAATCATTCAGATCAATGTCTTGACGCCGCCTTTTTAAACGGTTTGTAATGTTTGACGCCGATTCCTCGTCAGTCTCGCGTACAGACGTAATGTCTGGCGCTGAGTCATAAGCGGAATGCTGAGGCGATCTATTAAGCGGCATTGTACTAGGAGATATGGGGTGGCGACGATTCACTTGGTACTCACCGGTGATGCAGAGGACAAGCGGTGCACGCGCAGTGTATTGGTCGGGCGATGCTACGCCTCTCGGGGCGGGCAGTAAGTGGCGATGGGCGGTGACGGTGCAGCAGATATCTCAACGCGCCGAGTACCAGGAGCTAACGGTCGGTTTAAGCTCTTCCCTGTTAATGCACTCCTAATTTTTGGATTCAATTAATTTTGTCAAAATTCACTTTAAATAATTTAATTGAAAACAACGATAGATTCGGTTTAAAACGCGTCTGTACTCCTCAGAGGTCCGGGGGGAAGGGGGAAATTAAATGTGTTTTAGCTGCTGCCGCCCACGAACGTATACAATATGTAATTACACATTCCGCAAGTGCTTTATAAATTTGTATTAATAGTGTAAGTTCTAAAACAGTGCGCAATTCTCTAAGCACATAAACTAATTTCCTGAGTCTATTAGCAACAGATGTTAAATGCTGTTTCCAGTTGAGCTTATCATCAATACTTATTCCTAGATATTTTATAACTTTTACTCTTTTAATTAATGAGCAAGTACATGATTTATGCTTGGTATTGACTTATCGATTGCAAGGATAAGAGTGGATTTGTAAACTAAAAGATTTGGGTGAATTAATATTAGTTTTACTGAAGTACGTATATTTTGTTTTACTTGTATTGAGTGTTAGCAAACTATTTTCTAACTATGTTGTAATAGTTTGAAGACCGTTTTCAGCAAGACGATGTACATGTTCCCAAGACTCACCATGAAACAGTATGACTGTATCATCAGCAAACATTTGAATATCAGCACCCTTGAGATTAGTTTTACACAGATCGTTTATGTAAATTAAAAAAAGGCTTGGCCCAAGTGTACTGCCTTGTGGCACACCGTAATAGGAGCTTAATTAATTACTTAATAAGCCATTAACTTTAACACGTTTTTTTCTATCCGATAGGTAGCCCTGTAACCACATAATTGCATTTCCCCTGATTCCCATATTTTCCAAACGTGTTAATAATATTGGAACAGATACGGTATCGAATGTCTTCTGAAGGTCGAGGAATACGCCCATCACTTTTTCATTTTTATCAAGATAACGTGTAATAATTTGTAGTAAGTTGAGGACAACGCCATCTGTGGACCTGTTGGCAGGAAAACCAAATTGGCTTTTATCTAAAAGCTCATTATTTTCTAAATAGTTCATTAATCGCTTGTTGAATATTTTTTCGAGAACCTTAGACATCACGCTTCAAAGTGAAATTGGGCGACAGCTGGTCGGTGAAGATATTAATATTTTTTATTTAATTTTATAGTTAATTATTAAGTTAAGATTATGCAAATAATAATGTAAGTGCTATGGAAGAGTGGAGACTCCTAACTCATGATTTTATACTTAAAAGGAGACCTCATTCCAGGTTATAATTTATGTATGATCATTTACTGAATAAACTACTGTTATTTATTATTTGTTATTATTATTATTATTATTATTAAATCAATAAAAAAATTACTACTTTTTGTAATACTTTATTATAAAATCTAAACAAAAAATAAAAACCTGTTCGGCAGACAAACCCAAATGGGTTTATAAACTTATCGATAGCTAAAATTGTGACGTACATCACTACACTGCAATACTTTCGGTTGCAGTGATTCCACTTGCACAAACTTAGTCACATTTGTCGAAGGAATTGCTAAAGCTCTAGATAAACAGGAGGAAGTAGACGTTGTGTACACAGACTTCAGCAAGGCCTTCGACAAAATACCCCACTTACCTCTTATAGACAAACTTGCTGCCTATGGCTTTACAGGAAATTTTGCCAACTGGATTAATTCATATCTAACGAATAGACGTTTCTTCGTTGTTGCTAAAGGCTATAAGTCTGAAGCTCACAAGATAACTTCAGGAATTCCTCAAGGATCCCATTTGGGGCCAATTCTTTTTAACGTATATATCAACGATATGCTCAATAGTTTCCTTTCATCAACGCCCTATCTATTCGCAGATGATTTGAAAATTGCCAGAACTATTAAGTCCCAAGCTGATGTTCTTTTGTTACAACATGATTTAAATAGGTTATACAATTGGTGCTGTACAAATGGAATGGAATTCATATAGATACATGCTTTTTTATTAAATTTACACGCAAACATAGTAAAACTAAATCCAAATATTATATTGATGGCAAACCATTAAAATAAATTGATAGAATTAAGTACCTGGGAATAATTCTAGATAACAAATTAACTTTCGTACCACATATTGAAAGCATTGTTAGGCGCTCATCTAATATGCCTGGCTTTATTATTAAAAACAGTAAAGTGTTCAAAAACTTACAAACACGTATCACCTTGTACAAAGTACTAGTACGTAGTCTTCTTGAATACTGTCCTGTTGTATGGAGGCCACACTATGCCACGCACATATTAAGAATAGAACGGGTCCAAAAACGCTTTTTATGGCATCTATCTCACGTCTCCAAAGTTTCAAAGAAAAAGTTATCCTATCATGAAAACCTCAAACACTTTAAAATGTCCTCGTTGAATAAATAAGGACCCTTTTGGACCTAATATTCATTTATAAAAAAAATTATAATCAAATTGACTGCCCTCAGCTTCTAAACCTTTTTAATTTCAGGATCCCCTTCAGGGTTCCAAGGAAACCCGTTTTTCTATTTTATCCGCCATTCCGCAGGACTGTTTTAGAAAAACATTCACCAGTTCCTCGTCTGTGTAACGCATTAGATACGTAGTTTATTAATGATCCTAAGAATGTTTTCTCTCTTAAACTTAACCAGTTTCGTGCACATTTGTTAAAAAAAATCCCAGATTAATTACACCTATCTTTTACCTGTTATAACTAGTTTAAAATTAACCTTATATCATATAATCATATTATATAATATAAATATCATACTCGTATAAAAGGTACTTATGTCACATGTTAAAATAGCACGTTGTATTTACCTGTAACTGATTTTGCATTTAGCTCATAATAGTTTATTACAATGTAACTACTTTAAGTTTCTGTAATGTAACAGTCGTTGGTAGACCAAATAAATAAATAAATACCAGTTTAATTTTACAAAAATTGCATATTTTTTGTAAAATTAAACAAGTTTTCAAAGTTTCGATTCGACTTATTCGGCCTTTATTTTGTATAATATTTTGTTAGAAACTAGTTATCGATTATATTTAATTATAATATATTCGGAATCGTGTTGGGATTGAGCTGAATATTTAAATAATTTGACAAAATCCACTACACATCTTAATGTAATGATTATTATTCATCACAAACTGATTTAGTTAATATGAAATAAAATTTCGTTAATATATTAATTTTGTGTAGTAAATAATATTTATTTTAAAATCGCTTACTTTTCACTTCATGAACTATGCTACCAAGTGCTGCCAACTTGGTATTTTGCGAAAATATTCAGAAAATACGCGTTTTAACGATAATATTACGTTTAAAGTATTTACAGATGAAAAGCCACGTTGTCCTTTAGTAGATTTAACGGTTTTGATTGTTTTTTGCATGAAAATACACTGCAATTTGGTATTTTTGTCGGAGCTCAATTGACCAGCACGATCACTTGCATACTGGCGCACAAAGCGGAGCAACTAGTTTTGTATAACGGCTATAAGTTGGACTCTCGTACCTTTTACAGAGGGGTATGCCTTGCGGTGCCGTCTCCTTTTCTTTTAATACTCAAAGAGTAGCGCAGATAATTAGATATGCAGCAAGCTATTTATAATAGTCTATTTGTAATATTGTAGTAGTCTGTGAACATCACTAATGTTTAGTTAGTAGCATCAGCATATTGTGAACAAAAATATATAAAAAAGAAGATTCCGAAAGAAATGATAGACTCAGAAGGGCTAGAACCCAGAGCTATAAAACCAGTTAAACAGAAAAAATTGTTGGGGCGGTAATTTGAATTTAAATTACTACTATTTAAAAGTTAATAAAATTGATGATTGATGTTAATTTATCAAATTTTACCATGGTAATAAAATATATTAATAATCATTATAGTTCACCTTCTGTATAGGTAATGATTGTTAATGACGTTGAAAACATTACTTATTACATCATACTCAAGTCTGAAGTTGAAGTAATTATGGAACCATTGTCAAACAAAATTAAACGTAAGAAACGCAAAACCCGAAAAAGCCTAAATGATTTGCGAAAAAGATTACATGGAAAACCAGAAGACAAGATTTCCAATAATCTAAGTGATTCAGCAAATAATTTACAAAATGAGGCAAAAAAAAATTGTATTGCATCAAGTCGCCTTACTTTAAATCTGTTTCATAAAGCTGTTCGATCTGAAACTATAACGAGACCAGATTTATCAATAATGAAAAAACAGACTATATTCAATAAAAATAAAAAAACTGTTTATAAAACTAGTATTACTCGACAAATGGGTACTGCCAGCATTGATAACCAAAAATGTTCAAGCAACATGCCTGCTAATAGTAGTAAAAATAATGTGATGGAGGTTTTAAGTGATAATAGTGCAAGTAGCAAAGAAAATAGCATGAATTATAAAAGAAATTTATTAGATAGTCCTGTAATGTTCAGTCCAGTGGAGATGCGAATAACAACAACTTCCTTAGAAAAATCAGAATCTCCAATCACATTAGCAACATCTTCAATCGGAAGTCCACAAGTTAGTGATGACCAACAGTTATATGAAGAATTTATAAACTACATACCCAGATATTTTGTGGAAAAAACACCTTCATTAATTAGGGAAGATATCATGATGAAAAAAAAATTATTTTTACAAAACCTGTATTTAGAGGGGTGCCGTCGTGAAACTGAGCAAAATATATTTCATTGTATGACAAATAATTTACATAGGGGCAGAGATGAAAACACAAATACAGATGAATATTTTTCTCCTAAGAAAATAATTGAAGAAGATCCGATGAACTACATAAGACAGGGTTATGCAATGCAACAACATGGGTCTTGCAAAAGCATTACATCTGTATCAAGTAGTAGTCCTAACTCACCCCTGCCAATTTTGAACACACATAATAAATCTAATTCATTCATACATGACACTCCTGAATATGTGTATTTCCCACATAAACTAAATCAGTAATTTTTTATCTATAATATGTAAATTAACCTCTCAAATGGCAAGCGTCCAAATGTGACCGCTTCAATATTCCGTCAAAATTGATGAGGTCAAATGTGACCGCACCCACCCACAGTACTTTAACCCATAAATATTTATGTTTAGAGACTAATTTTCTATGAAAAAGTTTGGCATTGTAGAATCCATATGAAATTTTCTTTTCTAATATTTATTTATAATCTACGTTCATTTCATACACCATTTTTGTGTGAATGTTATTTTGTTGATTTTTGGATTTTTCTAGTGTTTTAGTATAGTGTTTTATTATAAAATTGTAATGAAAGTTTTATGTCAATATAATCATATCTTCAATATATATATCTTTTTACGTAAATAAATTCGAGTAATATATATACAAATAATTGTGATTTTCATACTGCCAACATCCACTTGGTATGTTTTTTTTTTGTTATCAAAATACAAAAAATCTTTTTGCAATGAAGTAAAACCTGTCTTTTGTTTAGACCACAACATAGAGAATTTTGTATAGATTTTATAAAGCCAAACTTCTTCATAGAAAAGTAGTCTCTAAATATAAGTTTTAATGGTTTAAAGTGCTGTTGGTGGGTGCGGTTGCATGCGACCGCTCAGGATTTGCCTGATGCATGGATTGAAGGGTTAATAATAATATGTGAAATTAGGAATAATGGTCCGCAAAATATCTAAATGAGATTTCTAATTATTTACACAAAATGAAATAAATATTCAAAACAATAACTTTATTGATAGAAAAGATCACACAAGGCTAATATTCTCTAATTCTGAAATGAGGTCCATATGTTTGAACGAGTCAGGTTTTTTATTGAATGTCTCCAAGAGTTGAAGTTTTGCTTTATCTTTACCACAAAAATACATTTGAAATTGATTTGCCAAACATTGTGCTTCTTGACCATTTAATACATTCTGAAAAAAAGTTATGAAATTACTTTACATTTTATTTAAAATATTAACTACAGATGGGGAAATTTTAAAATACAATAATATTTGTGTATATGCCACATTTTGTATTTTATGTTTCTTTTGAAATATCACAATATTTTTATCACATGATGGTGGGATGATGGGTTGTAGGTGCACATTTTGGTGTGCATAAGCAAGATAATGGAGAAAAGTTGTATTAGTTCACAGTGATGTAAGAAAATAATTAATGTCTATTTTGTTAAGCAGCAGACTCACCCACTTTTGTGAGATAAAATATCTAAATGGCACATCAAGTATACCAATCTACTTTAGAAACTTAAACTTACTTAAATATAATCAGAAAATCACCTGCATTGGTAAAGATTTTATATGGGATTGCTGTGAAAGTACACACTATCAGTAAATAAAAACACGTATTTAATTAAGCATAGACATGGAAAATAGGTTAAATAATAAAAATTATAATTTACCTTGTCATATTCACCTCTCATGAGAATAATTCCTTTGTCGCTCAGTTCTGTATAATGCACCATTGTTAAGCATTCAGGAGCATTTTCTTTATGTACCTATTGAAAAATTACAAACTTTACTTGTTTAATTTTCATTCATCGAATGATCATAAAGTATTTATGGTTTCAATAAATATAAATAAATACCCAAACCTGAAATGCAAGGAGGGGAGTAAAGTGTACTGCTTGTCCATAGCACTGACTCATGATAAACTCATAGCCCTGCGAGCGAGGCAGTGGGAATATGAACGTAGGATACTCCCGCATTTTCTGTTGGAGTGTAGTATATAGCTCCACTGGAATTATTGCTGATATAACTTCCTTGTTTTTATGATATTCTTCCCATATACTTTGGATTTCCAATGCATCTTTATCTTTAACCAGATCAAGTTTAAAAATAGTGTCAAGCTTTTTATCTTCCACTGTTGAATCACTCTGTAGAGCTTTTTTGGGATTTAAAACTGAAGAAAACTGCCTATTACAAAACAAAAACGTATTCTAATATACCAATGTTTATAATATTAGTAAAAAAGAGTTGAATGTAAAAATTTACCTCACCTGGTATCAATAGGACTAAACTTCTTTTTTTTCTCTTCATCTTTTATTTTTTGTTGCTTTTCTAATCTTTGCAAGAACTCTTCAGGAGAAGTTTTCTGCAAAGCTGCAATACGATCCGCGTATTTTTCATAATAAGGATTCTTTTGCAATTGTTCCACAGCTTTCTCAAGTTTAGCAGATGATGTCATTATAGTTCGAATACTTTGTTTCTTAATTAATTTACAACAGTTTATTATGTGTTTCAAACTGATTGCCATTACCGCTGAGTTGAAGTATAAAAAAGAATATCCTATCTTGAAAATCGATATTCGACTTATCAAATAACCCAATTACCCAATCATACGACAATTTGGGGCAACAATGATGACAATTTTACGGCTGTTGATAAAACATGTGTTATATCTGGTTATATCAAAATAAGCAAAGCGAAACAAATTGTTGACATTGTTATATCATAAGTTGTTGGCTTTTTATTCAAAAGCAAAAGTATCTATGTTTATACAGCATAGTCTGACAAGTATTTTGTTCACATTTCAATTCTTAACAAATAAGTTCATGCGTCACATTTGTGGGTGTAGTTAGGTAAGAGTAGGGATGCGCACCACAAAGTCAGTAACTACCCTAAAAAAGTTAAAGAGAGAGTTTCATTGAGGAGTTTAAATGGCCTTAAACTATTTCGCAACTTCAAAAACTAGTCAATTCTATTGAAAAGTTGGCCGAACACGTTAACGGCGGCACAGAAGGGGCTAAGGATTTCTGGCGAAGGTTCATCATGCACGCGGAATACTAAAATATGATTCTAGATTTAGAAGAAGATAAAACAAGTGGTACTAAGATATTAAAGGTTTATCTAAGGTTCGAGGAGAAAATACAGTAATCCTCGAATTTGGCAGCTTGTTCGCGGTTTGGTCATGTGGAAAGAATGACTGAGAAAAGAGTGACAAAGAAAATTTATGTTGCAGAAGTGAATGACAGAGTCGGAAAGGGACGTCCTATGCGAAAATTTATCGACCAAATTGGCGATTTATTGAAAACGGTCCAAATTAGGAGTACCCAAGCCATCAACCAAGCAAGCAATCACCAGCTTTCTTGAAGATCGGAGCATCAAGTACGTTGTAGACGGTGCTAGCTCCGATTGCAAGCCTATTAGTGCTGGTGTTTCACAAGGCTGCGTGCTATCGCCAACGCTGTTTCTTCTGCATATCAATGATATGTTGCAAACCCGTAACATTCATTGCTATGCAGATGACAGCACTGGTGATGCTCTTTACACCGGCCGAGCCAATATTTCTCGGAAAAACGTCTCCAAGTACCTGGACAAACTTGTGTCTGAAGTCTAGTCTTTGCTGAACAGAGTCTCGGATTGGGTGCGACTAAATCTAGTCCAGTTTAACCCCCCGAAGACACAAGTTTGCGCGTTAACCGCTAAAAAGAACCCCTTTGTCGTATCTCCTTAGTTTCAAGGCACACCCGTTGTTGCCTCAGCCAGTATCGGAATCCTCGGCGTCGACTTATCGAGTGACGTGCAGTTTCGTGGTCCCTTGGAAGAGAAGGCCAAATTGGTCTCCAAAAAGCTTGGCATGCTCAGCAGAGCGGGACAGTATTTCATGCCGGCACACCGCCTGCAACTTTACAACGTGCAGGTTCGGCCGCACATGGAATACTGTTCCCATCTCTGGGCTGGGGCTCCCCAGTACCAGCTCCTTCCACTTGACCGCATCCAGCGCAGAGCGGCTCAAATCGTCGACGACCGAGTGCTTTCCGATCGGCTCGATTCATTGGTGCTGCGAAGAGATGCTGCATCTCTTTGCATTTTCTTTTTCATATACCATGGAGAGTGCTCTGAGGAATTGTTCGGATTAATCCCAGCCGCCAAATTTCGTGAACGCACCACGCGGCAAACGTCCCGATACCATCCACACCATCTGGATGCTTGGCGGTCCACCACTGTACGTTTCAAAAGGATTTTTCTTCCACGCAAAACCTCTCTGTGGAATAGTTTACCACCGGCGATTTTTCCGGACCGATACGACCTGGAGACCTTCAAGAAAAGAGCTTACTCCTTTCTAAGGGCCGGTAACGCACCTGCAATTCCCCTGGTGTTGCGGTTGATCATGGGCGGTGGTAGTCACTTAACATCAGGTGAGCCGCATGCTCGTTTGCCCCCTTTTCTATAAAAAAAACCCTTAACCGACAAGCATGTATGCGTGGGTATATGGATATGAAGGAGGCGTGTCAGGATGGTGCCAAATGGAAGTCTGTAGTCTCTGCCTACCCTTCTGAGTGACAGGCGTGAGTGTTTATGTATTTTATGTTTTTATGTTGTCTAAAAAGGCGACCATATGTCCTAAGGGGATGTCGGTCTTATCGTGCCAAGGGTTTACATTATCAGCATAGTGAAGATTGACATTGTTTCAACGTGGGATATGTAGGGGTCGGGTAAAGTGGCCACCCTAAGGCTTGAATGACTGCCTATTAGATAAATATCAAAAAAATTCACCTTACTTTATTAATGTATTCTCTCAAACTAATGTAGTTTTGACATCACATTTTTATTTTGACTTATATCAAGACATTTTATAGTATTTTGTAGTTTAAAGCCGAAATGGGAAATTGACTACTTTACCTACCCAGGTTGGGTAAAGTGGCCTAGTCTCAATAAAATGCAATTATTCTTAGATTAATTTAAGTTTTATTTTAATTTGACTCAGGAAATAATCAAATGCGACTAAGGGACTAAAATTTTATTAATAATTCTTTATTTTGCATTGTTCATTAATCACACGCAAATATTCTTAAGAACCAAATTCCCATTTATTTATTTTATTTATTTATTTAAACTTTATTGCACCTTAATAAAACTTAAAAATAAACTAATATTATTGTATATATATATATATATGTATATGTATACAACATGTAACATAATTAACGCACTTTGAGAAAGTAGTTTGTTCAAAATCGTTTACTGAATCGATTCCTATCATTTTTAATATAAGTAATTTTTTATCCCAAAAATAATTAAAACTACGTAAATTACAGTCACACTAAATCTGTACAGTCAAAACAAACTGAAATGGACCGTAACTTAAGGCAATAAGAGTTTTAAGAGTGCAGTTTTATTTGTATTATTACTAATTCTGTCATTCAATAAAAATAAAGAAAAATGAACTTTATTTCAAGCACGTTAAAGTCTTTGCGTTCGTGGATTTGTACTGTGACCACAACATTCTTCCGGAATTAGTATAACTAATTTGATAAATAATCAGTGTATAAAATGTTTAACTAAAAATTCAGTGTATGTATTATGATTATAACATAATATACTAATTGGGGTGTATATATATATATATATATATATATATATAAAAAATATACAGTGTGTAAGTGTAAACACCGTTGTCACTGAAACCATAGGTAGTTGCCTTTAATATAAAAATATTTATCCGATTTTTTTTAAAAAAACACTATTTTCTTTCATAAAATTAAAAAAGTTTCTGTCCGACACCATCCGTAAATTCATGGATACCCTATGCGCTCGAGTGACGTAATCACTGCTACCTACACAACATTTCAATAAAAACAATGGTACACATAACCTATGATGTAACTTTTCCTTCATACTTTCGCAATGGCTTAGGACAGGTAAAAATTCCTACCATTTGTGTGACGAGTCCAAATTAATGTAAGTTAGATTTAACAACAAAGAAAATTAAACATTAATAATAGTAAATCATTACGTAAGATTTTTGGCATATATAAAAGGTTAATCATAATGTTATGCACACACGGCTACACATTAAGTTATGCAAAACCAATGGGTAGCTCGCCGTCCAATCAAGGAACCGGGGTCCCGAGACTCTCTTAGCAGGATACCGCTGCCCTAGAACGCAAAGGGCATTTGAAGCATAAGCTGACCGTTCATTGTACGGAAAGATCATACAAAGCGAGGCCAAGAAAAACTGGTTTAATAGCTTGATGTGTAGCCTGATTGATTGATTATTTACACTTACCTAATAAATAAATTCCTCGTAAATGAATCCCATTTTGATCAGCTTTTACATTAATCGTAAAAGCTAGAAGCACAACAGTGTCATTTCTCTAAACACACTAAGAATTCGCCTTTTGAGTTCGGACGTATTACGGAACTTAGTTGCATACACTCGGCGCTTCACTTCTCTCCAAAGATAAAAGTCCAGCGGGGTAAGGTCGGGCGAACGCGCTGGCCACGCCACTGGCCCTCCACGTCCTATCCATCGCCCAGGAAACTCCTGATTTGCAGCTGAAAATGTACAGGGGCACCGTCATGTTGGTAGTAGAGGTTTCTCATTGAATGAAGAGGCACATTTTCCAACATCCTGTCGAATACATGTCGTAAAATAGCCATGTACGACTGTGCATTCAAATGGCCGTCAATAAAATAGAGTCCAAGAAGTTTGCCGTCTAGAATTCCCGCCCACACGTTTACGGAAAAACGGTGCTGATAACTGTTTTGCCGTATTCGGTGTTCGTTTACCCGACTCCAGTAATGTTCATTACGAACGTTGTAAATGCCCGACCTTGTAAACACTGCTTCGTCCGTAAATAAAATGGAAACGTTATCAAAGTTTTGAACAAGCCATTGCGAAAATACCACCCGCAGTATGTGGTCGTTTTCATTTAACTCTTGAACCGGCTGAAAATAATACGGATGTTGACGATCAATGTGTAGAATTTTCCAAATTGTCCAGTGAGAAACACCGAAAATACAGGCCGCCCGCCTGGTACTCTCCTCTGGGTTCTCCGCGAAGAAATCCAAGATATGTTCTTGAAGGGTAACTGGCAGCTGCTGGTTGCCACGCCCCTGAGCATGAACCGGCACGGTAAACTGTACATAGCTACGTAACCTTTGCGTGGCCGCCAACAAAGTTTCACGATTTGGCACAGGTTTTCCAGGGAATAGTTCTGCGTACATTCGTCGAGCCTTCACTCCACTGAACGTTTGTGTACGACATAATTACAAACTAAAACACACTCCGCACAAAAACTACAACTAGGTACCTAAAACACAAATAAGCGGCGTTGAATATTGGCACGGCACGCGGCGCGGGGGGGTTAAATCAAATTTACACGTGCGACGTATTAGCGACGCAGCGACCGACTGACACACTGAAACAGTGACGCTACGGACTTTAGGCTGATGGCCTTGACCGCTCAGCTGCGCGCGAGATCCCGCGCGAATAGCTGCCGCTACGATATGTTGACTGGAATTTTGTATATGCCTAGGGTGAAATAATTGTAAGGAAAAATTGAGATTTGACTAAAGAAATGTTGTTATTTTTCATTGAATTTACGTTCTATAAGTGAAACCAAACCACTGGTTTCAAGGACAACGGTGTTTACACTTACACCCTGTGTATATATATATATATATATACAATAAACTTATATACTATTAAATATAATATAGCCAATATATTATATTTACATACAAATACATTTACTTATCTTCACGCACAATCCCTAACGGGGTAACCAGAGATAACAGATCGCCAAGTGTCACGATCCTTACATACCTCTTTCGCTTCTTTCAGGTTCATTATCTTCTTTATACATGTACGTCTAGGGATCCGAGTACTCTTGACCTTCCCCTCTTTGAGTAATTTGCTCACATGGTCTTCGAAAGTTAGTCTCGATCTACCTCGACACCTTTTAATATTTACTTTCGCGCTATATATTTTCTTCACCATTCGGTCTTCACTCATTCGCTCAACGTGCCCAAACCATCGGAGTACGCCCCTATCAATTTTTGTGATAAAGTCATCTTTCAATCCTGCCATATTGCGAATCTCTTCGTTTCGCTTTCGGTCGGCTATGGTAACGCTACGTTAGTACTCTTATTAGTTTGTGGGTAACGCCGCAAATTTAACGAAGAGATCGCATCTCCACTGTATTCAAATTGCTTTTATGCTTCTTCTGGCATACCCAGGTTTCGCTACCATATAACAAAGTCGGTACCAACACTGCGTTATGTATTGCAAGGCGTGCACTCTTCACTACGCCTTGGCTTTTGACTAACGCATTCAGAGCACCATTAACTTTGTTCCCGGCAGCGACACGCCTGTCCACATCTAAATCACATCTTCCATCCCGGCTGAAAGCACGCCCCAAGTATACAATTTCATTTACCTGTTCTAGACATTCCTGATTTACCCATATTTTCTTTGAGTATTCAACCAACTTGAGAGGCCATGCGCGTTAATTCCTAAACAAAAATTCTGTCAACATCAGGGGGGCGCAAGAAAACCACACAAATATATACTTAACTACAAATGCAAAATTAAATCGCGTCACTATAAACGCATGCCGTGTAGTGGCGGTTGAGAATATCCACTACCCCATATCTTCCCGTGGGTGTCGTAAAAGGCGACAGAGGGAGACAGGCAGGAGATGGGCAGCAGCATCTTCCTGATAACAACTGTGACGTAATAAAAAACTGCGGTTGCCAACCCGCTCGCCAAGCGTGGCAACTATGGCAAATACCCCCCAATGAATAAATACACAAACAGACGGCCCCCAGTCCCCGGCGGCCCCGCTATTCCTGGCTACGGTGGCGACCATGGTAACGGCGGGGCAGGGGGTGCTAAGAATCTCCGGTGGAGGTTCGGTTGCCACCTACGACGACTCGACCTGGCAACATATAACGCACGCACCCTGAGGACTGACGAGAAGATACTAGAGCTGGAAGAAGAGGTAGACAAGTTGCGCTGGCATATTATTGGATTATCCGAGGTCCGAAGAGAGGGGGAGGACACGGCAATCCTCGAGTCCGGCAACTTGTTCTATCACCGGGAGGGCGACCATCTGTCCCAAGGAGGTGTCGGATTTATCGTCCACAAGTCTCTCGTCAACAACGTTGTAAAGATTGGGAGTGTGTCGACGAGGGTCGCGTACCTGATACTCAGAATCACCAAACGGTATTCGCTGAAGGTCATTCAGGTTTACGCACCAACCTCGGCACATCCCGATGAGGAGGTGGAGGAAATGTATGAGGATATTTCCAGAGCCATACATTCCTCCAAAACCCACTACACGGTGTTGATGGGAGACTTCAACGCAAAACTAGGCACAAGAGAAAGCGGTGAGCTGAAGGTAGGGAAATTTGGAGTAGGGCAACGGAACCGAAGGGGCCAGCAGCTGGCCGACTTTATGGAGAAAGAGGGACTCTTTATGATGAACTCTTTCTTCCAGAAGCGGCCCCACAGGAAGTGGACCTGGTCGAGCCCCGACGGTTCGACAAAAAATGAGATTGACTTCATTATGACGACCAGACGCCAACTGTTCAGTGATGTCTCAGTGATCGCAAGGGTGAAAACTGGCAGCGATCACCGAATGGTTAGAGGCACACTGAACCTAAACGTTAAGTTGGAGAGGTCTCGTCTAATGAAGTCAACGCTCCGTCCCCCTCGTGCTCTAATCCAGAATCCCGAAACCTTTCAGCTCGAGTTACGTAACCGCTTCCAGTGCCTAGAAGATTGCAATGCAGTGGACGATATGAACGACAAGCTCGTGGAAACTGTCCATGCGGTCGGAGCTAAGTTCTGCAAGACCCGCCGCAGAAGAACACAAAAACTCTCCGATCACACTCTTAATCTCATGGCTGTTAGACGGGAGATGAGGCTGCAATCGTCAACAGATTTGACAGCATACAGGCAACTGAACAGACAGATCTCCAAATGCATGCGGCGAGACTTACGCAACTTTAATACTTCTCGTATTAAAGAAGCGATCGAGCGGAACCAGGGCTCCAAAGTCTTTGCCAGAGATCTGTCTGCCAGAAAGAGCCAACTGTCAAAGCTGAAGACTGAGTGTGGCAACATCGTTTCCGGGACACCTGAGATTTTGAGTGAGATTGAGAGGTTCTATGGGCAGCTGTACACATCATCGTTGGAGCCACACGCAAGTGTGAGTAACGATCCAAGAGCAAGTCTTATCCGACACTATTCCGATGATATCCCGGACGTCAGTCTGAGCGAGATTAGAATGGCTCTCCACCACCTTAAAAACGGCAAGGCCCCGGGCGAGGATGGAATTACAGCGGAGCTTCTGAAAGCGGGTGGAAAACCGGTACTTGAAGTCCTTCGGAAGCTCTTCAATTCCGTCCTCCATGGTGGCACTACTCCGGAGGCGTGGAGCAGAAGCGCGGTGGTTTTGTTCTTTAAGAAAGGCAACAACGCTCTCTTGAAGAACTACAGACCGATTTCCCTTCTGAGCCGCGTCTACATGCTATTTTCAAGAGTCATTACGAATCGTCTCGCACGCAGACTCGACGACTTCCAGCCTCCCGAACAAGCCGGTTTCCGAAAAGGCTTCAGTACCATAGACCACATACATACCCTGCGGCAGATTGTACAGAAGACCGAAGAGTACAATCTGCCACTTTGCCTGGCATATGTGGACTATGAGAAAGCCTTTGATTCCGTCGAAATTTGGGCGGTGCTACAGTCCCTTCAGCAAGTTGACTGTCGGTACATCGAAGTGCTGAAGTGTTTGTACAGTAGGGCTACGATGGCTATCCGAGTACAGAACCAGAGTTCGAAACCTATCCAACTGCAGAGAGGTGTAAGACAGGGTGATGTTATATCCCCGAAACTCTTCACCGCTGCGTTGGAAGACGTTTTCAAGCTACTGGACTGGAAAGGATACGGTATTAACATCAATGGCGAGTATATCACTCACCTTCGATTTGCCGACGATATAGTCATTATGGCAGAATCGCTGGAGGACTTAAGCATTATGCTCAATGACCTCAATAGTGCCTCCCAACGGATAGGTCTTAAGATGAACATGGACAAAACAAAGATCATGTTTAATGTCCATGTCACACCTATGCCGGTAGTTGTTGGGAGCACTATGCTCGAAGTTGTTGACGAGTACGTTTACCTGGGACAAATAGTCCGACTAGGTAAGTCCAACTTCGACCGAGAGGTCAATCGACGGATTCAACTCGGCTGGGCAGTGTTCGGGAAATTACGATATATCTTTTCGTCAGGTATACCTCAATCTCTAAAAACTAGATTGTACAACCAGTGCGTGTTGCCAGTGATGACTTACGGATCTGAGACGTGGTCCTTCACTGCTGGCCGTATGAGGACGCTTAAGGTCGCTCAGCGAGCTATGGAGAGGGCTATGCTTGGAGTTTCTCTGCGTGATAGACTCAGAAATGAGGATATCCGCAGTAAAACCAGAGTGATCGACATAGCCCAACGGATTAGTAAGCTGAAGTGGCAATGGGCCGGCCATATAGCTCGAAGAACCGATAACCGATGGGGAAGAAAGGTTCTCGAGTGGCAGCCTCGTACCGGTAGACGTAGTGTAGGGCGACCCCCCACTAGATGGAGTGACGACCTGGTAAGACATGCAGGAAGTCGATGGATGCAGGTGGCTCAGGACCGTGCTTTGTGGCATTACTTGGGGGAGGCCTATGTTCAGCAGTGGACTTGTGAAGGGCTGTAATGATGATGATGATGATGACTATAAACGCACACTACAGCATTTGTGTTTGTGTTCATCGCATTTACGCATACCATCAAATTGTACACGTGTCGATACACTGATGGCGCTTCATAAATGCGTAAGCAACGTAAGGCGTGGACTATGTCGATGTTTTCTATCGATAAACAAATCACCATAGTCCGCATAAGTTTTTATTTTATTATAAGTAATACATAGATAAATAATACCAAGGTGTTATTTAAAATTCTTTTTTTAAAGTATTTAGAAATGTTCTTCGAAAAAAACTTAGAAATTATTGAAAATAAGTTCATTATTTTGCTACAGGTTTATTTTACATTATGCAGGATAAAATTTAAAACATTTAACAAATCGAAACAGGTTTAGTTGACTTATTTTAAAAATCAGATTTTTTGGAAAAGAAAAGTCCTATCAGTTTATCGTCTTAGATGGTGTTAACCAAGTTTTTGTTTTTATTATAAAGCTTCAATCACAAAACCGCTAATTAAAAATAGTTGTTGATTTTCAAGAGTTATTAAATGAACTGTCTGGAAAATATTTAATAAATTAGGAAAACATAAAAGTTTTACACTATATAATAGTTTAACAAAGTGAAATTTAAGCAGACAGCTGCTTAAAAATAAAACACGACATCTACGTTCTAAGACGTTTAGCGATCTTAAAACACTTTACAAGCTAATTCACGGCCTCCTACTATCACCGGCACTGTTAAATCAAATAAGTATCAGAGTTCCAAGATCTATTCCAAGACATCCGATTACCAAAATCTTCTGTTTACCCAACCAGAGAACAAATTTAGGTAAACGAGCCCCAATAAATAGGTTAATGCAAACGTATAACGACATAACCACCAACGGAGACGTCGACATTTTCCATACGGATAACGTATCAAAATTTGCTAGATTATGTAATAAGTATTTATAACTCTTTCTCTCTTCTTCAGGTTTAGCATTAGTTTTATTGTAAGCAAATTACTTTTAAATTTATTAATGATATTGTTCTAGTTAAGTAAGTTAAAAACTGTCTTATTGTAGCTGCACTATTTTTGTGAATGTTGTATATACTTTTAAAGGCGAATCATTTTGAACAAAACCAATTGTGTTATATTTAACAATGTCTAGTGATAAGCCAATGGTGTATCTGTTCAATAA
The DNA here is from genome assembly GCA_907164705.1 of Parnassius apollo. Lineage (NCBI taxonomy): Eukaryota > Metazoa > Arthropoda > Insecta > Lepidoptera > Papilionidae > Parnassius > Parnassius apollo. Next base: position 4,895,776 of record CAJQZP010001262.1, read on the forward strand.
ATAAATAAATCTACCTAGGGCTAAGTGTTCCCCAGAAAGCTTTAACTTTATATTACTATTCACCGAAAGCTTAACAATATGTGCGAAATATCAAAAGTTTTGAAATTGGTCTGCCTTCATCACATACTATAACAAAGTGGTACAGTACAATTTATGGCCGACTTGGCTACACAAATAAAAAAGCGTTAACTGTTTTAAAACTTAGACTAGAGAGTAACCCTGACAAGAAATTATATTGTATATCGGTGATAGATGAAATGAAAATAAAATAATTGACGGAGTACCATGCAAGTTCTAAAAGACATTTTGGTTATATACATAATGCCTTTGGCTATGTGTGTATTAGCATGGTATTCTGTCAATTGCTTAATTTTCATTTCATCCATTACCAAGGTACAATAAAAAAATTATCAGGGTTACTCTCCGCTCTCAATTTTAATGCCGTCAGCGCTTCTTAAGAAACCCTGATCGGCGATCGATGGTAGTGTGCAGGCAAACATGTTCCAAAAGTTTTACGTACATAGCGATAGACTTTTGGTGAGTAATAGTTGAGTGTTAGGGCATAGTATTTCTTGCAAACTTGTGAAGCCTGTTTATGCTATTGTTTTTTATGTCAAGGCATTTTTTCATTTTAATTTTCCTTGGCCTAAGTGTTGGCTCGTACTCGCAATGGGAGTAAGACTAGTACGGGCTATATAAGGATTTTTTTCGAATTGTGACTTTCGAAATAACTTATGGAATTTTGTCGGAACATCCAGCTTTCTTTTTTCGATGTAGACGATATTGTGCAATCACCACGATCACCCTAAAATAAATAATTTTATTTTAGTCAGGAGATTCAAGCTATATATATATATATATATATATATATATATATATATATATATATATATATATAGCGATAAAGATATTTATTTTGTAAAGCATGAGTAAATAAAATACGTATAATAAGTGTTAAAAAAACTTAAAACGAGCTACATGTTTTGCCAATGGCGTACAAATATTATACTACATTAAGTTTACAATTACAATAATAGGTATATAAATGTATGAATTCCACACTTTGGACTTAGACTTAAAATAGTTTCAAATGACGTACATATTATACACTTTTACATACAACACGCTAAATCCTATCTATATTACACTAAATATGTAAAATTACTTTAGAATAAAACTTAACGAAAAATAAAAACAACAATAGCTTTTTCACGTAATATGGGGACCTATCAAAACATTACGTATATAATTTAACAGATAACACATTGTCATCTCAGCTAGACAGCTAGCTGAACACTAATAGATTACAACGGCCAAAAAATAATAATATATTTTTGTTTACCGTTATAATTTAGTGTTAGTAAAATATGCTCTTATTAAGTTAGCTTAGAGTTTAAATTAGTGTAAGCTATACGCAATCCTTGTGGAATAATGAATGTAGTATTTTCTTGACTCCCATTGAGGTGCGGCGTCTCGGCCGACGGCTGGACCGTAAACGTAAACAGATGTTTTTTTTTTTTTTTTTGCGCCCGAAGCAATTAAAGGGCTACCCTATACGTAGGGAGGCGGAAAATGCATTACGCATACCACGATAGCCGGTCTATCGTGGTTATGAGGGGCTCACTGTCCTACCGGGGACCCTAAGTGATACCCTCTAAAAACCGCCTTTGGGGACAGGCAACCGGCTGATTAAGCTCTATTGTGCCTTATCATGAGCGACCCTCTTTTGGGAAAAGAGGGCGCAGGCGGCTAAGTGCCGCTGAGGGAGTGCCTACGAAGGCAAATTAATGTTAGATATTACAATAATTTTATTTAATTAGAGTTGGCCTGAGCCGCCAGGAGACAGTTCAGGTCGTTTGAAAGTTTATTAGGCGGGTCCGAGAGAGAGTTTCTCGGCCTGCGGACACGATAGCGAGAGGGGGTGGGGCTGCATAAGAAGCTGCCTCACGAATTAAATGGTTTGAGTGCGACTCTGAGGCTTTGAAGAAGTTCTCAGAGAGTTTTTTAAGAAATTGTTGAATTGTTGGGAGCTCTAAGTCCCGATGAAGGTCGGCATTGCGGACGTACCACGGTGCGTTCGCAGCTCGACGACAGAAGAGGTTCTGAACTATTTGGAGTTCATTTAAAATGTTAGGGTTTGCGTGGGCAAAGACGGGGCCCGCGTAGGACATGACTGGTCGTATACATACCTTGTAGAGGGTACGCTTGTTTCGAAGGGACATTTTACTGTGTCGGCGCAACATACTGTTGAGCCTACTCAGATAGAACCGTGCGTGACGGGTTACTCTTTTGACGTGGGGCTTGAAGGTGAGCCCTGTGTCTAGAGTGACACCTAAATATTTGGCGGACGTATGCCAGGGGACAGGGGTCCCTAGCATACGTATTGGTGGAGTGTTTTTGAGACGGCGTCGTTTATAATCGAAGTGGACCGGAGCTCTTCTCCGGGTTCACGTCGATGCGCCATTTTTTGAACCAAGCTCCTAGGTCATCAACTGACTTTTGGATCTTGTTCCGTATAAGGGGTAGTGAGACACCTTTGCAGTAGATGGCAGTGTCATCTGCAAAGAGGGAGAGTTGAACACCTTTCGACGGGATGGGAATGTCGTTGGTGAACAGGATGTACAGCAGAGGAGCAAGTACTGTGCCCTGAGGGACACCAGCCTTGATAGTTCGCTGTGAAGAAAGCGTGCCTTCGTGTCTGAAACGAAAGGTACGATGTTTTAAGTAGGAGGCCACGAGACGAACTAGACGATCGGGGATACCTATTTTATAGAGCTTGTAGATGAGGCCTGTGTGCCAGACTCTATCGAAAGCTTTGGCTATATCGAAAAAGACCGCGATGGTCTTATGACGACGAGGATAGAAACCGCTGAGGATATATTCCACAATGCGGTGAACTTGTTGTAAACAGATGTACGATTACACGTATTTTATTTACTCATGCTTTACAAAATAAATATCTTTATCTTTATCATATATATATATATATATATATATATATATATATATATATATATATAAAAAAATAATAATATAAACACTCACGCCTGTCACCCAGAAGGGTAGGCAGAGACTACGGACTTCCATTTGGCACGATCCTGACATACCTCTTTCGCCTCCTTTACATCCATATATCTACGCATACATGCTCGTCGGTTAAGGGTACTTCTAACGTGGCCCCTTTTCAAAAAGGGAAGCTACACAGCCCTGTCTGACACCTTTGTGGATGCCAAACCAGTCCGAGTAGACCCCATTGATCCTAACACAAGCACTAGAGTTCCTATAAAGAGACCTTAATGCCTGTATCAAACCAGCGCTCAACCCATATGAGTTCAGTGTTTGCCATAACACATTCCTGTCCACTCTGTCATAAGCCTTTTCCAAGTCCATGAACGCACAAAAACCTTTCTGGTTTTTGGCCACAAACTTCTCCGCAATCATGCGCATGGAAAAGACTTGATCTGTACACCCCATTCCCTTTCTAAAACCCGCTTGCACATCCTAAATTTTTCCATCAGTTTCTTTCATAACTCTTTCAATTAACACCTTAGTATACAGTTTACCCGCAATACTAAGCAAGCTGATACCACGGTAGTTTTTGCAGTCCTGCTGTGACCCTTTTCCTTTATATATTGGTACTATAACTGCTTTACACCAGTCATCCGGTACCCGTTTAAATTCCCAACATAAATTAAACAAGGTGTACAGCAGGCCTGTCACCACTCCCTCTCCAGCCCTTAGCATCTCGAGTGATACTCTATCATATCCAGCTGCCTTACCTGCTTTCATGCTTTTCATTGCTTTCATTATTTCATCTACACTTATCTCCATACCCCTTTCCACTACTTTCGGAATTTCTAGTTCATTTAATTCATACGACTCTTCACTCATAAACACGCTTTCAAAGTATTCCTTCCATCTGTTTAAATTTGAAACTTCATCATTCAGAATATATCCATTCTCGTCTCTTATAGCGTTAATTATAGGCTGTTTTGTATTTCCCCTGGCAGTTCTTACGAGTTTCCAGAACATTTTTATGTTAGCCTGGAAATTATCAGATATTCTTCTATCATTCTTATCCGTTCTTTCTTTCTTTTTCCTTTCAACAACTTCTTTTACTCTCTTATTTAGACGTCTAATTTCTGCCTTTTTTCTTTCAATCTCATCATTCATACCAGAAGAATTACCAGCTTTGGTTGCTAGTAAATCTAACCATGCTTTCTTCTTTGATTCAACTTCCACCCGTACCTCATCATCCCACCACAACGTATTACTTTTCCTTTCATTTGTTCTCTTACTTACACCACATACTTCGGTGGCGGCATCCACTGTTATAATATATTCATTATCGTTAGGAAGCGTCATCTGTTTACGATTACGGTCCAGCCGTCGACCGAGACGCCGCACCTCAATGGGAGTCAAGAAAATACTACATTCATTATTCCACAAGGATTGCGTATAGCTTACACTAATTTAAACTCTAAGCTAACTTAATAAGAGCATATTTTACTAACACTTAATTATAACGGTAAACAAAAATATATTATTATTTTTTGGCTGTTGTAATATATTAGTGTTCAGTTAGCTGTCTAGCTGAGATGACAATGACACTGTTATCTGTTAAATTATATACGTAATGTTTTGATAGCAGGTCCCCATATTACGTGAAAAAGCTATTGTTGTTTTTATTTATTTTTCGTTAAGTTTTATTCCTAAAGTAATTTTAAATATTTAGTGTAATATAGATAGGATTTAGCGTGTTGTATGTAAAAGTGTATAATAATGTCGCGTCAGCGTAGCGCAGCCATTTGGAACTATTTTAAGTCTAAGTCCAAAGTGTGGACGAAAAAAAGCAGTGTGCAATTAAAAAAACTTTATCTTTCAAAAGTACAATTACAAATTTATAGCTTCACCTTAAGCAAAGACACGTGGGAGTGTATGAAGACTTTTGCCGTTCGGATTTAATATCGGATAGAGGATAGACTCACAAGGCTTACGTCGTCAAAAGTAAACCAAATAATGTTTTTGAAAAAATTTTGAAAAAAATATTTACATTTCAGTTACTATTAACTGAAAAAAATATAAATAATTTTAGATAACTAAAACTTTGACCACAGTGTAAATAATGTAAAAATTCAATCAAAATATACATAACATCAATAAGCATCTAACTACGCCTGAATGAGTTATTTTTCTTAAAATGTTTGAAAATATGAGTAAATAATTATAACAGATACAATAATTACACAGCTTAACATACATTCAGACAGTCCTAAGCCTGTAAAAAGTAGGAAGGGAAGTTCATTAAACTTAACATACATATTTTAAATGATTCTCTTTTAAAACATGAAACACTCAAATGATGCTAATACAACTTAAAAATATTTTTTGTATTCATGTAATACTTATAATGGTTTAATATTTATAATATTTATAATCGTAATAATCTTTCATCATAATATTTATAATCGTTAAAACAACATACAACAAAATGCTAACACAGCCAACAACTGAACTGAACTAATCGCGTGTACAATGTAATATTTGTAACTGTTATAATATTGTAAGGCTTATGACTAGTTATATTATTATGATTATATAGAATCCTGTAGATATTAAGAATTATTATTAAGTATGAAGTTTATATTGCAAAACCATTAAAATATTATCGTTTATAAGTTGCTCAATTGATTGATTTTAAAGTCACGTGACTAAGCCACGTGACCGGCAAAGGGGGGATAGCCGGATGAGACATGCAGAAGGCAAGGCGGGCAGTCGAGGAGCAGTAGTCGAATAAGACGCATCATTGTAAAATTGGCAAATTAAATCAGAGTGCGAATAAAGTTAGTCTGTTTTAATTTATACATCTGACACCCAAAAGGAATAAAGTTAGTCTGTTTAATTTATACATCTGACACCCCAAAAGGTCAGAAGTGGGATGAATAAGGCTCTAGAAAACTACCCTTACTACGTCCACGGCTCGGAAAAGCTTTCAGTTACGCTCAACTGTGAGATGGAGGACGACACTAGCCGAGGGGAAGGGTCTAGTGCTCGTCTAGTAAGAGGAAGTGGCTCAATGATAAAAGGAGCCCATGTGCTTAGTCGAGGGGAAGGACTAACACATGGGAGTGACCAAGGAGCATCCGAGGTTGAGGATGTAGGTCAACAGGAAAGGATTAGGAGGATGAGCTCGAGGATAGAGCAACCGGTACCATTGGATAAAATGGACAAGGATACGATGATTCGGAGAGGACGGTCGCATGGAAGGCGATCGAGTGGACGACGATCGCGTGGACAGCGATCGAGCGGACAACGATCAAGCGGCTCTGACGACAGGGACGAATACGAAAGGCGGAGACGGAAAAGGACAAGGACAGGACAGAGGAGACGGCGTGCGTCTTCCTCTTCAGGATCTGATGTGGGGTCACCGCGGCTTCCATGCAAGGTTAAGCGTGGTAAGGAGGACAACGGATCGGATACGAAGGTATTATTAGATAAGTTCTTGAACATTCTGGACAAAATGAAAGGTTCAGATAGGCCCAAACTTACGTTCAACACAAATGTTATTCCCGAATTCGACCCAATGGTAAAGGAACAAACCATTCTTACTTGGCTAACGAAAGTGGAAGAATGTGCTCACATATATGGGTGGGAAGACAGGGAAATTATCCACTATTCGTTACCCAAGCTTTCTGGTGTCGCTAAAACGTGGTATCAGGGCTTATCTAGCCTATTATTTACCTGGACTGAGTGGAAAAATAAGCTGATAGAATCTTTTCCCCAAAGCGAGGACTATGCTGAATTATTGCATAATATGCTAGCAAAAACCGTTAAATACGGTGAGTCGCTAGAACACTACTATTATGCTAAAATAAACTTGTTAAATCGTTGCAAAATTTATGGCAAGGAAGCGGTAGACTGTTTGCTCTATGGGGTTGAAGATCGTGCCGTTAAAGTTGGTGCTCAGGCCGCTCAATTTAAGCAACCTGAGCAAGTACTCAAATATTTTAGGACCGTGAAGGTAGGCAAAGTCCGTGACTCCAGTAACGGTGCCAACCTGAAAAAAACAAATCAGTCTGGCACAAGCCGGGCGGGCCCTAATAATAACGGAATCCGTTGCTTCAATTGCAGTGAAATAGGTCATCCTAGCTTTAAATGTTCAAAACCTTTCGTGAAGTGTACGACCTGCGGGAGGATTGGTCATCAGGCAATTAACTGTTTTAAAAGTAAAATTCCGTTTAATAAAGACGATAGTCAGGCCTTAGATAAAAATAATGTACAAAAACAAGTATCTAATGTAACTGTCGATGATCACGCTATTGATAAGTATATACTGGATATTAAAATTAACAACTCGGTGGTCAAGTGTCATGTAGATTTGGGGAGTCAATGCTCGTTAATTAGACATAGTACCGCTAAGGATTTGAACCTGAATATCGATGTGAGGGAAGGTATGCCAGTATTAAAAGGAATAGGGGGGAACCTGACTTGCCCTTTAGGTGTAGCTACTGTGAATGTAGAAGTTCAAGGGTTAAAAGAAACCATTGAAATATATGTAGTGGAAGATTATGTACTGAGTTACTCTGCATTACTTGGACATTCCTTTACAGAAAAGCCTGATATTATAATGACTAAGACTCCGACTGAGATCGTATTTCAAAGACTCACGTGTAATAAAATAAGACTTGTAGTGGAAAATGATACGGAAATAGATGGTAACGTTGTACGTCCCATAATTGTAAATGCTAATGGGCAGGCAAACTGTAGCATCTACGTCCATGGCTCGTTAAGGGGTACTGAAGGAAAAGAGTACTATCTTTTTCCCGGTACGTACGAGATAAAAGACAACCGCACAGCGCTCTTAGTTTATAACGCCTCTTCAAACAAGGTTTGTATAAAGAAGGACACTCTCTTAACACGAGCCATGCTTAATACGCATCCAACACCGTTTCTCCAATCTTGTAGCGTTTTTGCCGATAAGGGACTGGATGGAGAGATCAGTTGCAATCCTGAGCTAACAAAACAGCAACGTGAAGAACTACAAAAGGTACTACTTCAGTATAGCGATTGCTTCTCAAGTGGGCTCAAGGACCTTGGGTTTACCAACATCACCGAGATGGTGATCGACCTTGACGACGCGGAGCCAGTCGTGTATCGCCCATACCGTATGTCACATGCTGAGCGACAATTGGTAAGAGACATGGTTAAGGAAATGGTAGATAATGGTATAGCTAGGGAGTCATCTTCATCATACGCCAGTCCTATAGTTCTGGTACAAAAAAAGAGTGGTGAGAAACGATTGTGTGTGGACTATAGAGCTCTTAATAGAAAGACCAAGAAAGAACACTACCCCCTACCAAGAATCGAGGATCAGTTGGACTTGTTATCAGGTAACACCTTATTTACGTCTTTGGATCTCGCTTCAGGGTATTATCAAATACCGGTCGCCGAGGCCTCTCGTAGTAAGACTGCCTTTGTAACACCTGATGGGCAGTATGAATACAACCGCATGCCTTTTGGATTAGTTAACGCACCATCTGTGTTCCAAAGGACAATCCATAAAATATTAAAGGAGGCCCAAATTAAATATGCTATTGTCTACATGGATGACATACTGATACCATCCAAGGACTTTAGGGAAGGCATCCAAAGACTAGGCGAGGTTCTACAACTTCTGAAGAAAGGCGGACTCACACTGAAATTAAGTAAGTGCCATTTCTTTTTGAATGTTATAGACTTTCTAGGGTTTGAGGTAAGTGCTAATGGGATCCGCCCAGGTAGTAAAAAAACTGAAGCCGTCTCGAAATTCCCAACACCTACCAATCAGCACGAATTGCGCCAATTTCTGGGTCTGTCTGGTTTCTTCAGGCGTTTCATAAAGGGATATGCCACGATAACTGCACCATTGACGGATCTACTGAAGAAAGACGCTAACTGGAGTTGGAAACCCGAACAGGATCAGGCATTCACAGGCATTAAATGCGCTCTGGTGGAGCGACCGGTTTTGGCTCTATACGACCCTAAGTCCGAAACTGAGCTACACACCGACGCTTGCAAAGAAGGCCTAGCAGGTATTTTACTGCAGCGTAACTGCAATGGCGCGTTGCAACCAGTTTCCTACTTCAGCAGGAAAACTACCGCTGACGAACGCAAGTTTCATTCGTACGAGCTTGAAACTTTGGCGGTTATTGCATCGCTCAATCGATTTAGGGTTTATTTGGTTGGAATACCATTTAAAATCTTGACCGATTGCAATGCACTCAGGTCCACTCTAACTAAACGTGACTTGATACCTCGCATAGCTAGGTGGTGGGTTCAGCTTCAGGAGTACGACTGTACAATCGAGTACCGGCCTGGTGCTCGCATGGCACACGCGGATGCCCTGAGCAGAAACCCAGTCAATTCTCCTTCAGGTAATACACATGTACTGGACGTTTTACAAATACAGCAAATTGAACAGGACTGGATTGCGACGGTACAAACTGCAGATGACGAGGTAAATAAAATCAAAAGCATCCTTTCCGACCCATCATCGGCGGAGGTATCTGACGTACACAAAAACTACAGACTGAAGAACGGTCGTGTTTACCGCGTGGTAGGTGACGAGATAAAATGGTTGGTACCCAAAAGTGTGCGCTGGCAAATTTTAAAAATGAACCATGACGACGTTGGCCATTGTAGTTTCGAAAGAACGCTACAGCGAATCCGAGGCCATTATTGGTTCGCAAAAATGCGGCGTTTCGTCCAGAAGTATGTTACCTCCTGCCTTGAGTGCGCGTACCACAAAGTTCCAGGAGGTAAACGAGAAGGAGAGCTCCACCCAATCGAAAAGGTGAGTGTGCCGTTCCATACAGTCCACGCAGACCATTTGGGACCGTTTGTTAAAAGCAAGAAAGGAAATTGTTATTTGTTGGTCCTAGTTGACGGGTTTACAAAATTCGTTAATATAACCCCGGTTAGGAACACCAAATCTAGTACGACCGTGCGAGTTCTAAAAGACCATGTTAGTTATTTTGGTGTCCCTACTCGTCTCATTACAGACAAAGGTACAAGTTTCACCAGTAAGGTATTTCGGGATTTTACGACCTCTTACGGGATCAAACATATTATGAACGCCGTAGCAACGCCTCGAGCAAACGGGCAAGTAGAAAGGTTCAATAGAACGATTCTAGATGCTCTATCGACAGCCAGTCACGGCGGCGACGACAAGTCGTGGGACAACCACATCGCTGACATACAGGTTGGTATGAACACAGCTCGACATAAAACTACCCAAAAGAGCCCTTCTGAGCTACTATTCGGGTTCAACATAATTAGTAGAACAGAAGGCATACTTAGTACGGTAATCAATGACACTCTAAATAGGACTCCCATTGAGGATTTGGCAGAAGTCAGACAACAGGCTAGTGAAAAAATAAAACACCAACAAGTTAAAGATGCAGCTAATTTTAATAAGCATAGGAAACCAGCAAGGCAGTACCAAAAAGGGGATTTAGTACGTTTAGCAAGGCAGGTTCCGCACGACGGAAAGTCCCAAAAGCTTTCTGTTAAGTACCAAGGCCCTTATCGTATACTAAAGGTCCTTCCCAATGATAGGTTCGTGGTAGAGGATACACCAATGACTCGCAAAAACGGTAGAAGGTATGAAGCTGTTGTATCTATTGATAAGGTTCAGCCTTGGATGTCGTTTTGTAGAGAATTAGAGTCTGATGAATCTAGTAATAGCGTTGGTGACAGTGATTAGATACTTGATTGCTCAGTTAATACTAGTTAGGCGGGATGGCATTTAGTTACTTATAATATAATATATCTAGAGTTGCTGTAAATTATATTTACATTTAATTAAACAGTATTCCTTTACATAAAATAAATTAACGGCAACATTATACTACTAAAATGTGATGATTTAGGTATACATGTACATTTCCTTTACAGAGGTATTACTTATGAAAGAAATTGTTATAGAACATAAAAACATGTAAAATGAAACGATTTAGCGATAGATATGTGTATGTACTTGGTATTTCCAAAAAAAATCCATGTAATAATATTATTAATGTTTACAATCACGTCATAAATAAACATAGTGTATAACTACTTACATAACTGATTTATTTGTAAGTTGTTTTGTTTATAACATATATATCTTTGTTTTTGTTTTTGTTTTTTTTTATCTTGATCTCAAAGCGAAGGGTCTCGCTTTAGGTAGGATGGCCGAGCTGTAAGGCTTATGACTAGTTATATTATTATGATTATATAGAATCCTGTAGATATTAAGAATTATTATTAAGTATGAAGTTTATATTGCAAAACCATTAAAATATTATCGTTTATAAGTTGCTCAATTGATTGATTTTAAAGTCACGTGACTAAGCCACGTGACCGGCAAAGGGGGGATAGCCGGATGAGACATGCAGAAGGCAAGGCGGGCAGTCGAGGAGCAGTAGTCGAATAAGACGCATCATTGTAAAATTGGCAAATTAAATCAGAGTGCGAATAAAGTTAGTCTGTTTTAATTTATACATCTGACACCCAAAAGGAATAAAGTTAGTCTGTTTAATTTATACATCTGACACCCCAAAATATATTATAACAGTTTAAAACAACAGTTAGAAAAATATATTACAACAACAACGAAATAGAAAAATATAACAGTTTCGCCCACCTTTAGCTGTCGCCGGAGCAACAGCGCTGGTTTTCAGTGGGCCCGAACGGATAGTAACGTATGGACGTCCGCGCGTACACATAATAATATTTTAAAACCAATATGTCTAATTATGCCGAAATTATTGATTTCAAACCAAAACCACTTCTCATTAGCTCCACGCCTCCGGAGTAATAATAATAATATAACATTTATCATTTTCATTTACAATTATATATTTATGGAACCCAACCAGATGAGAGAACTATAATCTATATAACCCAAAAATAATAATAATTATTATTACGGAGTAGTAGTAATAATAATTATTATTAATAAAAGGCGTGGGGAAGTGACGACCCCATCGCCCGCTGACGTAACGTTTATGTGAGAAGACTGCTACGTCAGCGCAGTTAGTCAGCACCTTGCCAAGAGGTGTCAGTGCCATGCCTTGGCAAAAAATGAAGGTGCAAAGGCTCGTTTGTGCCAAGGGCCGCTGCCTGGAGGTCGCCACGACGCGCCTGGGGTGGACGCTGGACGCGACAGCATGCGAACTGCCAGCTGAGCACGAGGTGCTGCACGACCACCCAGCAGCCCCTCTCATCCATCAACTCCGCCAGCTTGCTTGGTGTCGGTAGGGTCTTCGCAGGCTCAGCATTCGGCAATCACCTCTGGTGGAACACGCCGCATGCGATGGGCAATCAAAATGAATACAAACGCATTGCGGTCGTATTTTAGGGCGAAATTGGAGGTTTTTTGTATCGGGCTAAGATGCGTCGTCTTTTTGCTGAGCTGGAGCCATCTATAATCGTCACAAAGTAAAATCTGGTGGACCGAGTTCGGAATATCTTGCGCTCAAATATATTTGATTTGCGCCGAACTCGAACGGCTACGACGTGAGGCTATTCCCTCATCGGATGAAAATGCTATGGCTGAGGATGCGGCGCCGTAAGTTGCAGAGAAAACCGCACACATGGATGCCACCCTGAATACCCCAGTTGTGGTTAATTCAAATAATGATGAAACAGTTGCCCAGGAACTAGAACTAGAGAAATGAGGAGTATATTGGAAGAGGCGACTGTGGAAACGCGAAGTACGCCTCTCGAAAATTGGCCGCGACTTCCCCGCATAGCCCTAAGCAAGCGGAATCGGGCTGTCTTGAGAATACTTTTATACTTACTGGTACTAGTAATACCAGAAAATAATGTCGGAATACCGCACTTTTTCAGTGGTGCAGTTCTCATGTCTAATAAAACAGTCGCCTGTGAAATGTTCAGAACAAGTATGATCATTTTGTTTCGGACGCCAATTCACAATATTTATGCTTTTAAGCCATAATTTTAGCCTAGGTTCAGTTGGAAACCTATTAATTAATAAACATTTGATAATCCTCTGTTGTTGACGACTTTATTTGTTAACAGGTATGGGTAGGAAAGAACATCGATATGTATTATAGACAAGGAACTTGACAACCCTATTGAATTTTATTGTTTATCAAAACCATGAAGGTTAGAGAACATGAGAACGATTACTGTAGAAAATAGTGTCCCAGAAATATGGACACCATCAGTGAGGCGCTGCTATCACTAAGGGCAGTCAATAAAAGTCATTTTCAGTCTATTTTTCCCGTAGACAGAGAAACCAATAGACTAATAATTAGCATGCCTCGAGTGAGAAAGGACTATAACCTAGTTTTAGGTTATACAATAATCTTTATGACTTTTAAACATATTTAGATAAAAATTTTAATTGTTCTAGGAACTGAACTGAACAAGATTCACCAATCTTAAGCTCACAAAACACTTTTTTCTCACTTAAACCAACTTGTAAACTCCTTAGATCGCTACGAACTGTCAAAGTTGTTTAGCTAAGTGTAGTTTGCTAAACAAAAAAAAAACTGGCACGGAGAAAGGGACAAACAATCACACCGCTCACTAATTTCTATACAAAACATATGCATAAATCTGTCTTTTTCGTGTGCGAAAGTGAAAGAAGGCGTAAATTTGTCTATACATAGTTCATAAAAGATAGCTTGATCTCTGCGACAACTGTCAGTAAAAATCACGCCTATGAATTTCGTAGTAGTACAGACAGTATCTGTCAATGTCATACTTAATGGGCATGCCGACCTAATTAGTGCAGAGATCAAGCTATCTTTTATGAACTATAGGTTTCTCTGTCTACGATTTTTCCGATCAGATGCTCAACCACTTGCACATCCACGCACAATAAAATATTTCTCCATTTTTTAATGTTTCTTTTTGTCAAAAATTACAAAATTACGGAGCATGAAAATTTTCTACGAAAAAATGAAATGAAAATTTGTACAATATTCAACTAACTTCACCTACTTATACTCATAAATAGCTAACTTCGCAGTTACTACTCACCGACGTCAGCGCCGCTATGTATTCTACAATTTTCAAGGACAGGCGGGCTATTCTTTAGTACGTAGTAATCGTTCTCTAACCTTCATGATCAAAACTCAGTAATATACAGTCAAACATGTTGGTATATATGATATTAAGATTAGTTACAAATTTTTAAGTATTTATATTATCAAATAGTTTTAATGTGTTTAATATTACCTGCAAATTCACTTACTTGTGAAATGTTATACCACTTCCCTTTTGGTAACGAGTTTTACAGATTACGCACCCTCTCATTATTATTAAAAATAATTCTTATTGTGTAAATAATATTATACACAATCAAACAACATAAAATACTTTCGTTTTTAGTTTAGTTTAAAAGTTCAAAATACAGATTTTTCACACGACCGTTACGTACTTCAAATTGGCACAGACATTTTGTATGGTATAGCCAGTCCAGCGTACTTGTATATATAGAGGTCAGTGGCAAAAGCTGAATATGGTGATTATATTGCTTCAAATATTTTTTTTAATATGAAACTGTTAATAAATGAATTGCTGCATTACTTATCATAAATTGAAATATATAAATAATATTGTTTGGTCTCCCCTGCCGAGGGCTCCCATCTGGTTGGATCTTATTTATTTATGTAGTTTTTGTGTTTATTTTATTTTATTGATATTTATGTATATTTATCTTTTCATTTTAATTTATAATTATATATTTATAGAACCCAACCAGGTGAGAAAATTATACAGATACCCCAATAATAATAATAATAAAATAAGGCGTAGGGAAGTGACGACCCCATCGCCCGCTGACGTAACGGTTATTTGACAAAACCGCTACGTCAGCGCAGTCACACACCTTGCCAAGAGGTATTAGTGCCGTGCCTCGGCAAAAATTGAAGGTGCAAAGGCCCGCTTGTGCACATGGCCTCAACATGAAACGGCGCCGGGTCTGGGCGTCTCCCGCTAAATGACGCCCTAAAATGGATGATGGAATTAAATAGAACGCGCAAAGGGCCGCTGCCTGGAGGTCGCCAGGGCGCGTCTGGAGCTGGCGCTGGACGCGGCAGCATGCGAACCGCCAGCCGAGCGCGAGGTGCTGCACGACCACCCAGCAGCTCCTCGCATCCATCATCCCCACCAGCTGGCTTGGTGTCGGCAGGGTCTTCGCGGGCCCAGCAATCGGCACCCGCCTCTGGTGGAGTACGCCGCATGCGTTGGACAACCCAGATGAACAGCAACGCATTGCGGGCGTATTTTAGGGCGAAAGGGGGAGAAACTGGATGTTTGGCGTATCGGGCTTGGATGCATCGCCTTTTTGCTGAGCTGGAGCCATCTTTAACCGTCACAGAGCAAAACCTGGCAGACCGAGTTCGGTATATCTTGCGCTCAAATATATTTGATGTCGCCGAACTCGAACGGCTACGACGTGAGGCTGTTCCCTCGTCGGATGAGAATGCTACGGCTGAGGATGCGGCGCCACAAATGGTAGAGCAACCCGCAAACGTGGATGCCGCCGTGAAAACCCCAGTTGTGGTTGATTCAAACGATGATGGAACAGTCGCCCAGGAACTGGAATTAGAGCATATGAGGAGTACATTGGAAGAGGCGATTGTGGAAACGTGCAGTACGCCTCTCGAAAACGACCGCGACTTCCCCGCATAGCCCTAAGCAAGCGGAATCGGGCTGTCGTGAGGGTTCCGTACCATATGGAAGGAGAAGGAGCTCCACGGGAGGTTCTACAAGGCTCTACATGAGCCTTTCGTAGACACAGTAGCCTCCCTCCACTGGCTACGCTTTGGTGATCTCTTCGGGGGAAACCGAGGGTTTTGTCTGTGCAATACAGGATCAGGTTATTAAGACCAACAACTATCGGAGATACATCCTCAAGGATGGCACCGTCGACATCTGTCGAGCTTGTCGCCATCCCGGTGAGTCGCTTAGGCATGTCATCTCCGGTTGTTCGGCGCTTTCTAACTCTGAGTACTTGCACAGGCACAACCTAGTAGCCAGAATTCTACACCAGGAGCTCGCTCTAAAATACGGTCTCGTGGATCGGAAATTGCCGTATTACAAGTACTTGCCGGAAGCCGTGCTCGAAAATGATCGCGCCAGGCTCTATTGGGACCGGGCCATCATCACAGACAGGACTATTCTTGCGAATAAGCCTGATATTGTGCTGATGGACCGGGCACAGTCAAGGATATTTTTGGTCGACATTACCATTCCGTATGACGAGAACCTCGTGAAAGCCGAAACAGACAAGCAAACAAAATATCTGGACCTGGCTCACGAGGTGACCGACATGTGGGGTGGTCTGCCGACCGAAATTATTCCTGTAGTCGTCTTTACAAACGGGCTAATCCCAGTCAGCCTCTCGGGTCATCTGAGGCGGCTGGGACTACGTGGCGGACCGCTCCAGGTTCAAATGCAGAAGGCGGTGCTCCTCGATACCGCCCGCATCGTCCGCCGGTTTCTTTCCCTTTCCCCCTAACCCTCGGCCGTTTGGTTTCCCCTGCCGAGGGCCTCCATCTGGTTGGGCTTTTATTTATTTATGTACTTTTATATTTATTTTATGTAATGATTTCTTATATTTACGCGAACATTACACATTGAAATAATACTAATTTTTACGGAATTTATCGCGTATATTTAACTTTTTTACCCGACGTTTCGAGAGCTTTACAGCACCCATGGTCACGGGAAGGACTGAGATGTTCAACGTCCAGCTGTCATAGTTAACCGCGGTTACCATAGATTAAAATTTAACTTTTGTTCCGATCTACACAGTATGAACTTATGGTATCATGGAGTCTTGCAGTTGTATGCTTGGGTTGGGATTTAATTTTATTTATTATAGGATCCCAAGCAGATGGTAGCACCCAGCCATCTTCTCTATTGAAATTAGGATGTTTTTTGATTTCAATAGCCTCGCGAATCATCCTTGGAAGGAATCGGTGTTCTTTAGCGAGGATTTGTGGTCTATCAAATCTGATGTAGTGACGGGGGCGATCCTGTACATGTTCACAGACTGCAGACTTCCCGGAGCGTCGATTCTTCACATCAGCTATATGTTCTTTGACGCGGGTTTTAATTGATCTTTTAGTTTGTCCTATGTAGGAGAGACCACATTCACAATCAAGCTTGTACACTCCTGCATCTTGCAGAGGGACGTTACACTTGACTGATGGTAAAAACTGACCAATCTTCTTCGGCGGCTTGAAGTATGTTTTGATGGAAGCGCGCTTCAAGATGTAGCCAATCTTGTCAGTGACTCCTCTAACATATGGCAGTACAGCAGGTACACGCTCGACTGTGGCCGGCTTCACTCGTTCTCTGTGACGTAGGCGCGGGACCCGAAGCTTGTTGTCATGCAAAACTTGCTTGACATGTTGGAGCTCGGCAGCCAGGTGTTTACTGTCACAGATCCCTCGTGCAAGTAGATGGTGTGGCGATGGGCTCACCTGTGTCTCCCATTGTCGCCGACATATTCATGGAAGACTTTGAGGAGAAAGCCCTGCTTACTTCTCCCATAAATCCAATATTCTACAAGCGGTACGTAGACGACACTTTCACAATTCTACCTTTAGATAAAGTAACTGCATTTTAAGACCATCTTAACTCTATAAATACTAAAATTCAGTTCACAATGGAGTTAGAGGCAAACAATTCCTTAGCTTTTTCAGATGTGTTAGTAATTCGGAATCCTGATAACACCTTGAGCCATACTGTGTATAGAAAAAAAGACCCATACAGATAGATATTTAAACGGGGATTCTCACCACCATCCTTCACAGTTAGCTACCGTGGGTAAATCTTTGTTTCAGAGAGCACGAGGGATCTGTGACAGTAAACACCTGGCTGCCGAGCTCCAACATTTCAAGCAAGTTTTGCATGACAACAAGCTTCGGGTCCCGCGCCTACGTCACAGAGAACGAGTGAAGCCGGCCACAGTCGAGCGTGTACCTGCTGTACTGCCATATGTTAGAGGAGTCACTGACAAGATTGGCTACATCTTGAAGCGCGCTTCCATCAAAACATACTTCAAGCCGCCGAAGAAGATTGGTCAGTTTTTACCATCAGTCAAGTGTAACGTCCCTCTGCAAGATGCAGGAGTGTACAAGCTTGATTGTGAATGTGGTCTCTCCTACATAGGACAAACTAAAAGATCAATTAAAACCCGCGTCAAAGAACATATAGCTGATGTGAAGAATCGACGCTCCGGGAAGTCTGCAGTCTGTGAACATGTACAGGATCGCCCCCGTCACTACATCAGATTTGATAGACCACAAATCCTCGCTAAAGAACACCGATTCCTTCCAAGGATGATTCGCGAGGCTATTGAAATCAAAAAACATCCTAATTTCAATAGAGAAGATGGCTGGGTGCTACCATCTGCTTGGGATCCTATAATAAATAAAATTAAATCCCAACCCAAGCATACAACTGCAAGACTCCATGATACCATAAGTTCATACTGTGTAGATCGGAACAAAAGTTAAATTTTAATCTATGGTAACCGCGGTTAACTATGACAGCTGGACGTTGAACATCTCAGTCCTTCCCGTGACCATGGGTGCTGTAGAGCTCTCGAAACGTCGGGTAAAAAAGTTAAATATACGCGATAAATTCCGTAAAAATTAGTATTTTATTTTATGTTATTGATATTTATGTATATTTATCTTTTCATTTTCATTTATAATTATATATTTATAGCACCCAACCAGCTTTTTATTTGTCTCTGTTTACATGTTATTAAAAATTTACAAATAGAAATCATCAGAAACTTAACTTAGTAACATATTTACGTAACATTATAGTAATGGGACAAACTGGCCTGTGACTCAGCTATGTGGTGATTTTAGGTCACCTCTGGTATTCTGCCACAGCCGACTATTTAAAAAAAACACAGTATATTAACCTAATTTTGGCATTGACGTAATAAAACTAAAGAATACACTAAAATTTTTATTCATATGTGCTATGCAAATTTAGTAAGTAGTAGGTAAAGGAGACAATCGCCTCTGGGCCTACCAGAAACTTCAACGACCCTCAATGGTACTAGTAAGAATTAAGTCTGTAGTTATGTATAATACTTCATATCTGCCTCCAACTTTTGTTGTTCAAGTAACCATACTTTACATTTCTTTCTAAAAAAATTGTATTTACGATCTCCTGCAAAGGAGGAGGTATATTGTTCCAAATTTTGGAGGCAGCATATTTGAAACATCCTTTTGCTTTAACACGCTTATAAGTTGGAAGTATATATGTATAATAGTTTACCCCCTTCGTCTCAAACGTGTTACTCGACATTTTGGAGATAATTTTTCATATAAATAATGAGGATATTGCGAATTATTTAATGAGTGTACGAAACAAGTATATTTTAATTTTCTAGTGTAACTCATACTTAAAATATTATTTTTGAGGAGATAAGGAGTTATGTGGTTAGTCTTAAGTATGTCAAAACAATCCCTATGGTTTTCTGTGAGAGGCAAGGACCATATACCAAGTCGCAATTACGCAAATGTGACAAGACAAGACTATTACAATGACGGAGCCTGATGTTTGGTTTCAGAAAAGAACGAATTTTGTAAAGAGATTTTAAATACCCAAAACATTTTCCTATTTTTTGTTGTACGTGTTGTACAAACGTTAAACCTTCATCCATATTAAGGCCCAAGTTACGAATGCAATTATCTCTAGGAATAGTTGTGTCATTGATCTTGACAGTTGGGTCAATTTTTTTAATAGATGCATCCTGATGACGTGTACCCATAATTATACATGTACTTTTTTGGGATTCAGAAGCAAGCCATGAGACTTTGACCAATGCTCTATTAATTTTAGACCATTATTTAAGCTGGTAACCGCTGTTGTAATACTGTCGTTTGTTGGCGACATATGGACGTACAATTGAGTGTCATCGGCATAAAGGTGCTATTTGGAGTGCTGAACTACGTTTTTTATGTCTGTTGTGTATGTGGCGAAGAGTGTTGGGCCAAGAATGGAACCTTGAATGACGCCTATAGAAATTGATAGGGGCTCCGAAATATCAATATTACCTTCAGTATTGATGCATTTTACTTTTTGACTCCGCCCGTAGAAGTATGATTGAAACCACGAACATGCCGTTTCGGAAAAACCAAAGATTTTTAATTTTGCCAGTAAAAGTGGTATATTAACGCAGTCAAAAGCTCGAGAAAAATCAAGTAGCACTAGAATGGTACCTTGTCCATTATCAGCGCTGGTAAGAGTATCGTCCGTAATGTGTAATAATGCTGTAGTTGTAGTCAAACATTCGTTTTGTTTTGCAACTTACTTTGAGGCCTTTGCTCATCCAATTTTGTTTTTATTTTATTTTGTAAGTTTATTTTGACGCGTTGTTTTGGAAAATAAAGATAGTAGAATAGGCAAAATAATTCATGAAATCTGCTGAACGCTGCGTTAGCATCATTTTCCATGTATGCTTTTGATCACGACAATTTTTAAGCATTCTTTAAACTTCCTAATATTATCGAAGTCATAGTCTCTCTGGGGACTGACGAAAAGATCCTGGAGCTGAAAGATTAGATAGACAAGTTGCGCTGGAATATTATAGGATTATCCTAGGTCTGAAGAGAGGGGAGAACTCGGTGATTCTGGAATCTGGCAATTTGTTCTATCACCAGGAGGGCGACCATCTGTCCCAAGAAGATGTTGGATTTATCGTCCACAAGTCTCTCGTTAACAAAGTTGTAGAGATTGGGAGTGTATCGGCGAGGGTTGCGTACCTTATACTCAGAATCACCAAACGGTATTCGCTGAAGGTCATTCAGGTTTACGTGCCAACGTCGCAATATCCCAATGAGGAGGTGGAGGAAATGTATGAGGATATTTATAGAGTCATGCATTCCTCCAAAACTCACTATACGGTGTAATGGGAGACCTCAACTCATAACTGGGCACAAGAAAGAACGGTGAGCTGAAGGTAGGGAAATTCGGGATAGGGAAACGGAACTTAACAGGCCAGCAGCTGTCCCACTTCATGGAGAAAGCGGGATTCTTTATGAGAAACTCTTTCTTCCAGAAGCGGCCTCACAGGAAGTGGACCTGGTCAAGCCCCAACGGTTCGACAAAAAATGAGATTGACTTCATTATGACGACCAGACGCCAACTGTTCAGTGATAACTGATACATGAATAACCTGAAAACTAGATTATATAACCAGTGCGTGTTGCCAGTGATGGAAAATGACTTCCCCAAGGGGTGCCACAAAGCACGGTTCTGATCCACCTGCATCCATTCACTTCCGGCATGTCTTAACAGGTCGTCACTCAATCATTGTCGGGTCGCCCTGCACTTCACCCACCGGTAGTTATCCATGATTCATAATTTCTACAAGCTGCAATCCAAGTCTGCCACTTAAGAGGATCTCTTGGAAATATAGGTATAAGGGGTACTCACATGGATTTATTTAAAGACTATCTTAAGGATCGCAAGCAGATAGTAAAGATAAGTGAATAATTAAGCGATGAATCAGATCCTACTTTGTTACTAATCTACATAAATAATCTAACCAACATGAACATTAACAAAGGCAACATAATCTCCTCTGCAGATGATACTGTAGTGATATTTACTGGTAACTCCTGGGATTCTTTTCGTAGATCTGCTGAAGAAGGCTTTGCTAGATACGCTAAGTGGCTGAACACTAACCTACTTACTTTAAATACTTTGAAAACTTAGCCGAATATTAATTCCCAAATTAAGCTTCACACATGCTATGATCCCTTAAGTACTAGTTGCAGCTGTTCACTGAGACCAAGTATTTATGTAAGGTATTATTTGAGTGATATTTATGTATGTTGTATTGTAAAGAAGGCAAAACGTAGTGGCTGCAGCTGTCGCCGTTAAAACTGTTTTTAGCTAGGAGGCAATATGTAAATCAGTCAGCGACTTTATATAACGCCAATAAAAGCATAA
Source organism: Parnassius apollo (assembly GCA_907164705.1). Lineage (NCBI taxonomy): Eukaryota > Metazoa > Arthropoda > Insecta > Lepidoptera > Papilionidae > Parnassius > Parnassius apollo. The sequence continues at coordinate 4,917,766 of CAJQZP010001262.1, forward strand.
AAATTCATCACCTTAACTACCATAATTGCAAATATCTCCTAACCAAATTACTATTTCATAAGAGCTATGGTGATACTGAGGCTCTTTTGAGCAATATGAAATAATTTAATTTATTTATAACACACACATACACACACACATACACAGACACACGCGCACATACACACGCACACACACACACACACACACACACACACACACACATACATACACACGCACACGCGCACGCACACACACGCACACGCTCGTACGCGCGTGCGCACTCACTCACTCACTCATTCACACACAGCCACTCACTCACACACACCCACACGGACATGCGCGCATGCATATACCTTTGGCGTGAATATTATTAGTTTTTAATTTTTATTTTTTAGTTAATTATTATGTAAAAATCATGCAAATAGTAATGTTAATTCTATGAAAGAGTGGAGTCTCGTAACACAAGTTTTATACTTAAAAGGAGACCTCATCCCCGGTTATAATTTATGTACGATTATTTACTGTATAAACTATTTTTATTTATTATTATTATTAAACCAATAATAGACAAAATTACTACTTGTAATACTTTATTATAAAATCTAAAAAAAATAAAAACATGTTCGGCAGACAAACCCGAATGGATTAATTAACTTGTCGATAGCTAAAGTTGTGGTGTACATCACTACATTGCAGTACTTTCAATCAATCAATTTGGTTTCACAAGGGGTTGCTCGACAACTGATGCTGGTGTTGAGCTGATTAAATATATATTCATTGCATGGGAGAATTCACAGGATGGTTTGGGTGTATTCTGTGACCTATCCAAAGCCTTCGATTGTGTTCACCATGAAACATTAATCAGGAAACTTCAACACTACGGTGTAAGAAGCGATGCTCTTAAATTAATTATTTCATGTTTAAGTGACAGAACGCAAAAAGTTGTCATTAATAGTATGAGTCCTTCCGGGTCGATTGTACAAATGGGCGTGCCTCAGGGCTCAATTCTCGGCCCCTTTCCGTTTCTTGTATATATTAATGACTTACCTTACATAGTAGGGGATAATCATGATATAGTATTATTTGCTGATGATACTTCATTAATTTTCAAATTAAAACGACAGTTATTAAATTACGACGAAGTAAATAATGCTATAGCTCAGTTAGTCAATTGATTTAATGTTAATAATTTGCATTTGAATGGAACTAAAACTAAATGTATGAAATTCGTAGCTCCTAATGTTAAACATGTCAATACTAATGTAATTTTAAATGGGGAGGAACTGAGTCTGTTGATACCACCATTTTTCTTGCAATTACACTGGACGCAAAGCTTCAAGGGCTCTAGCTGGCAGACTTAGTTCTGCAGCATATGCTGTAAAAAAGATTAGAACTCTTACCAGTGTTGAAACAGCTAGAATAGTTTACTTTAGTTATTTCCATAGCATTATGTCGTACTAACTGTTACCCGCGACTTCGCCCGCATGGTCACTGGGAAATGAACTATCCATTGCTTTTTGAATTGAAAGAAAACTGAGTTTTATAAATTTGTTAGAGACGCAGCCATTAAAAGGAAACTGAGCAAAATTGATTCGTCAGCCTATTTAAATTTTTTGAAACGCACCGTATAGGAAAGCATGAAAATAGCCTGTTTATTCCAAATGGAAATGGGATAGTTTTTTAATTATAGGAAAGTGAGCATAATTATCCGTCAGGGATGCAGACTTTTGAAAAGAAACTGTGCTAAATTGATTCTTCAGAGATGCAGTTTTCTGATTTGAAAGGAAACTGAGCCAAATAAAAGATCCGTCAGAGGTGCAGCCTTTTGAGTTGAAAGGAAACTGAGCTTAATAGGTGCGTCAGAGGTGCAGCATTTGGATTTGAAAAGAAACTGAGTTAAATATGAAATTTTGAATTGAATGGGAAGATCTGTGGGAATTCTGATTAATTGATTGTGGGAATTTTGAAAAAAAAACTAACTGAACACTATTTTAAGACGCTACTGTACAAAATGCTATATGTTTTTCCATTCGGGGAAAGAATGTGGAAATTCTGGGCATTTGACACACGCGAACATGCTACATACAGCTGACCATGAGAGAAGCACGGTTTTTCTAAGTTGACCCCCGCTACCTGTAACGTTTGCTCTTACGCTTTATTAATTGTCATTGCAAAACTGAGCTTAATAGGGAACTGCAACCTTTTGAATTGAAAAGGAAGATCTGTGGGAATTATAGGAATCTGTGGTATAATAACACTTTCACCTTTTCCTACGCCTGTCAAAATTGTAGCACCGATAATGTTCCGTCCAAGATGTATCACACGCAGCCTTGTCCCGTTACATAACCGAGGAGCATCTAAATTTTGGCAATAGCGTGACTGGGACGCCTAATTTTAATTGAAGCTTATGTGAGGGCACACCTGACAACTCTAGAGAATTTAGAAACTCTGCGGGATATGAAGTGCTCTGTTCTGTGTCCATGACTGTGTCTACTGAAAAATACTCTGTTATTTCTCCTTCTACTTCGCTTAATAAATCTGAATTTATTTTATTAACGCTCTTATTTTTTGGTGCAAGAATCGCCCTTTCACATAACCATTTGTCTTCATGCATGTTGTTCGTTAAATCTGAATAAACGCTCGCAATTAATTCGGAATGACTGTGTACTAAATAACAAAAATCTCTCGTCAATTTAACGCAGCCCTCAGCATCCGTTTCCAACCGCCCATCGCCAATTTTTAATAGTGTGTCAGCATAGTTTCCAGCATTGATATCATTATACAAATGCACTCTCATATTCGTAGTTAAACTGAATTTTGTCACTTTGTTCCATAAAATAGACGACTTGAGGCATGCTTTAATTTCATCTGCAGGTGTGCCCTTTTGAATGACAGGTAAAGTTTGGCGAAAGGCACCAGCCAGTAAAACCACCATTCCTTCCATTACATCGGTTTTGCTGCGCAAATCCTGGAGCGTTCGATTTAGTGCTTCTACAGCTTTTTTATGCGACATTTTACTTTCGTCCCACACTAAAAGTTTGCATTGTCGTAGCATTATACCTCGTGCACTATTTTTGCTAAAGTTGCAGATCGGCAATTCTACCTGGGCTAGATTTTGAGGAAGTTTTAAAACAGAATGTGCAGAGCGGCCCCCGCTTAGCAGTGTGGCGGCTATACCGGAGGAAGCTACGGCCACGTTTTTATCTGTTATGTTTTTATCTTTTCGGACTTGCGCTAATAATAAATTTTACAAAAATGTCTTTCCAGTTCCACCAGGGGCATCTAAAAAGAAAAGTGCACCATTTCCAGATTCAATTTGTCCTAACACTTTGTCAAAAACTCGTTTTTGTTCGAGAAGCAAGCGGGGCACAAATTCGGCTACTTGCTGCTGCAAAGCTGATATATTGTAGTTTGTTTCACATATAATTTCATCACTTAGTTCATTTTCGATTGTTCGCTGAGGGCTTATCATTCCAAAGTAGCTTAATTTTTTGCCTACCATTGCCATTACTTCATCTTCAATTTTTCCAAGTGCTTCATTATAAATGTGTTCATTGTATGTCATGTTCGCGTGTGTCTGCTGTAACCTTTGCAAAATATCTTCCGCCATGTACTCTTTATATTTGTCCCACAATTCATGTGCATTAGATAGCCCGCAAGATGATATGAGAGTTGCATAAAGATCCCTAATTTTGGCTGGTGAGTGGCACTGCTCAGATTCCATCATGGTTTCATCCCAGTGATTATCGTTTTCTAAAAGATGCAGAGCTTCACATGCTTCTCTATAAGTTGCGCATTCCTGACCGTTGACAGTTTTATGGTCTTTATATCCTATAGGACTCCGAAGATGGTGCAGCAGCAATCGTAAACAGAAACATTCAAAATTAGTTACATGGACGGTATACACACGACCAAAGGCGTCTGATGACTTTACACCAGGCCAATTTGCAACAGGCGCGCCTTGAATACGGCGTTTCCACTCCTTCCTAGATGTGTTCCAAGTATAATAGCGGGGGACTTCAGAATATAACAACGTTTTTGCAAAGGGGTCGGTTTGACAAAGTTGAAAGAAGGCTGTTAGTGTAGTTTTTGGCGGTGATGCAATTCTTTCTTGGAAATTTCTTTCGGTGAAATATACACGCTCTCCATTTTCTAAGCGCAGGACAAGGTGAGTAACTGTTGGGTGCCTTTCGTGTAAAGGGAAGCCAAGGAGACGCCACGCTGCCTCGTTACTGCTGACATAACGCCCTGCTTGAAAGGCCTGTACTTCATTAACGGGATTTGCCTCACCTTCACTCCTGAGATTAAATATTGCTTGGTCGCTTCCTTTATTTATGTACTTGCAGATATACTTGGTTGCGCGGACAGAGCTACATGCTTCTACATTAATGTGGGCATTTTTAACATTTTACATAGAATGGGCGAATACGGGACAATCCAGCTGTTATCTAAGGTTTCGAACGCTCCAGAGGGAGATTTGATTGTAACTTTCCTGCCACCATCTTCGGGAGCTCTGCGTCTGTATAAAGGGTAGCCATTGTCATTGTGCACTGTTTCTTTTAATAGCTGTTTAGGGACTTTCTTTGTACATTTTCCTTCTTTCATACATGGCGATATTGAATTTCGTGCTCCACATGGACCGTGAATCATATTTCGGACGACGGTATCATACAACTCTTTATCTTGCTCAGGATCCGGAATCTCGGCGCTTATTATGTCGTCTATTTGGCTGGGCCGCAACTTCTCTCTAAGCCATATTAGAATGTGGACATGCGGTAATCCTCTTTTTTTGCCATTCAATTGAATACATGAAGCACTGCACCTCTCCGAAAATTTTCCCTTTGTTAATTACATACATTAATTTTTGTACTTTTAATCTAAATACTCTAGCAACTAAATTGTGTCTGTCAGTACTTTTTTGGCCCGGCATTAGCTCCTCAGTTATTTCTTTTCATGTGGGATTGCAAGTAAAAGTTACAAAAAGATCAAGTCTTCCGTAAGTTCGTACATAGGCGAATGCGTCTTGTGTGTACTCATGTAGGTAGTGGGGACTGTTAACGAATGATGAGGGCAGAATTCCCATTTTACCTAAATCTCTGGGGTTTACATTGGCGTCGCTAGATACTGCATCTTGTAAATGTATATAATTCTCAACGCGCAGCTTTTTTTAATTTAAAGATATATAACGGAGACGTTCACTTTCTACCTTCACATACATGTCTACCAAAAATTGATGAAATAATTGTCTACACCGGGCTAAGAGGTTAAAATCATTTTCTCGCAACATCATATGATACGCATAAAAACACATACATGATACTTTTTTGTTCAGAGTAGGCTCCTTTGTGACCGGGTTATAATGAGTGGAATTTGAAAATGATAACCCTCTTGTCCATTGCAATAAATCAATGGGTATTGCAGAGCTTCATAAAACTTGTGTGTATCGGCTACCCGTTGCAACGTATCATCATGTGCTCGCAAGACAATGTCTCGTGAAGAAAATTGATACTACACAACACTAATTACGGCTGCTATTTCGTTTATCAAAGGTGCATTGTAGCGCCTTTAATGCTCTCCTCGAGGGGTCCGATCTGCGTGAATAACGACTTTATAATCCTCTTCAGGTAGGTTTTCTAAAGCAGTTTTAAATGTTTTGACTAAAATGTTACGTTCATGCAACAATCTTTGAATTTTGAACACTGTGTCTCTCTCAACTCCCTGGATAAATTGGCAGCGGCAGTCTACCTCAATTTCTTCGTCACCCATAAAATATACTTGTAAAAATTTATGCTGTTCGCTTTCAGCTGGAAAAAGTGAACCTATTCTATGATAAATTTGCCCTTTCACCGTAAATGTAGGCGAAAATCCCGGCATTATTATTTCCCGGTCAACTCCGAAGGACGTCATTTGAAAGCATGAGTTATATTTCCGGATCCTGTTTAAAAAGCGCCGTGACTCATTAGCATCATATAAAAAGAGAGTTTTCAAAGGTTCTTCTTGTTCCCTAAGTAACGGAAGAGACACTTTGCCATTGGAACAGCACATGCCTGCGGTCTCATCTTTCCATTTTAAAGCGCTGCAAAATCGACAAGCCCTGTCCATCAGTCCGATAACAACTAACCTGTGAATTTTATAATCAATCAACGGATCATAATTGAATGCTGCGTCATTAAAAACCGACCAATTGTTTCTTTGAAAATTTTGTCGACGTTCAGCTTGGAGCTGTGCATTTGCATCTCTTCGCGCCTGTGTCTGTTCTGGTGTTTCAGATGTCCTTATAGTAGATTGACGTTCAGCTTGCTCAATGAGTCTGTGTTGAGTTTCATCAGGTGTTTACGTGGCTCTTAAGGCGACCTGACGTTCCGCTTGTTCGAATAGCCTTTGCAGACTTTGAGCAGGTGTTTCAGTAGCTCTTAAAGTAGATTGACGCTCTGCCTGTTCAAGACGCCTTCGCTGACTTTGATCAGGTGTTTCAGTAGCTCTTAAAGTAGCTTGACGCTCTGCCTGTTCAAGACGCCTTTGCTGACTTTGAGCAGGTGTTTCGGAAGCTCTTAAAGCAGCCTGACGCTCTGTCTGTTCAAGACGCCTTTGCTGACGTTGAGAAGGTGTCTCAGATGCTCTAAAAGCAGCCTAACGCTCTGTTTGTTCTTGCCTTCTCAGTTCAGCATCTTCTAAAGATTCTAGCGATCGAGCTAATCTTTTCGCTTGTCTTTGAGAAGATACTCTTGAAAGGCTGGACTTACGTTTGCGAGGCATTATGAAGTAACAAAAAAACCTATTTATAAAAAAACGTTAAAATACCTAGAAGGAATTAAATTTCCTTTTAAATATTTTTTTTTAAAAGCAAATCCAAAATATCTAAAAGGAATAAATATTCCTTTTAAATAATTTTTAAAATCAAAACAACAAAAGCAATTCAAGACACAACATGAATCCGAAAACGATAGCCAAAAAAAAATCGAATCAACTTAAACCAAATCACAAATCAAATCGCAGAAAACCGAAATCGAAAGCAGTAGTCAATATAAATATAACCAACGAAAAAAGAAGTAAGTGTATAGGTACCGTATACACTATCTATACTATTAATATTCCTTTGAAATATTGTAAAACAACCTAAAACAACGAAAACCAATTCACAATTCTAAATAAACGAAATCCAAAATCAAAGCCAGAGTCTAAATATGTATAAAGGAATACCAACAACAAAACCGATCAAAGAAAATACACAAATCCGAAAATGAAAGCCAATATAAATCCATTCAACCTTAACCAAATCACAAAGCAAATAACAAACAACCGAAATTGAAAGCAGGTAGTCGAATAAGCTACGAAATAGAAACAATTTAAGCGTATAGGTACCGTATGCACTATAAGTTGACGCGCGTCTCAACGGCGGGAGTTAAGTACATGTCAGGAAACATTTCGTTACCGCGTTTTAAAAACCTAGTAACGACATCTAGCTGAATCAATTTAAACTATGTATACGTTAGTTAATAAGAACTCTCAAAAATATTTTTCTTATAATTTTGCACAATTTTTCTTATTGTAATACCGATTCATTCATAAGAACTTTATTCATTTCCGTTCAATAAATATTACTAAGGCTTATTAACAAGGCTTACTAAGAACTGTTTCTACCATAGTTAAGTAATAGTTAAGGGTGAAAGCGTGACAGGTGGTGATAGTATTTCTTATCCATACTTATAATCACGCTTGTAACTCTTGAGGGGTAGGCAGAGCATCAACGGATTACTTAATATCGTCTGCGAGGTTATCGCCTATTCTGTGAATTACAATGCACCAAAACGTTTTAAGGAAATCAGCTGGTGAATTTTATGTTTTATCGCTCTCTTCCCGGTCCTGCCTGGAAAAATACAGATCCATACATTTTTATCTTAATTTTGGTAAAACGACATAATAATCCAAATATTCTGACCTTCTGTGTTCGTACATCGTACCGTCGTCCGTCTTGTAGAATCACGGTGGCGCCACCTAGCTGAATTTAATTTTGCAACATATTCGATTTTCCCACGGGAATGATATGTTTTTCCGCTGCAAAAAGTAGCCTATGTCACGCTTCAGCCACCAAAATATCCCCATACAAAAATCATGCCATGCCGACTCTCTGTTGCGACGTGAAAGAAGGACAAACTTTTGCAACATATTCTATTTTCCCACGGGAATGAGATGTTTTTCCTCGGAAAAAAGTAACCTATGTCACTCTACAGCCACCGAACTATTCCCATACAAAAAAATCATCCCATGCCGACGGTCTGTTGCGACGTGAAAGAAGGACAAACAAACAAACAAACAAAAAACAAACACACTTTCACATTTATAATATTAGTATGGACCACTCACACACACACACACACACACACACACACACACACACACACACACACACACACACACACACACACGGACGTGCGCGCATGCATATACCTTTGGCGTGAATATTATTAGTTAATTATTATGTAAAAATCATGCAAATAGTAATGTTAATTCTATGAAAGAGTGGAGTCTCTTAACACAAGTTTTTATACTTAAAAAGGAGACCGCATCCCCGGTTATAATTTATGTATGATCATTTACTGCGTAAACTATTTTTATAAATTAAATAAAAGAATAATACTAGTTTTGTAATACTTTATTATAAAATCTAAACAAAAAATAAGATACGATGCTCTTAAATTAATTATTTCATGTTTAAGTGACAGAACGCAAAAAGTTGTCATTAATAGTATGAGTTCTTCCGGGTCGATTGTACAAATGAGCGTGCCTCAGGGCTCAATTCTCGGCCCCTTTCTGTTTCTTGTATATATTAATGACTTACCTTACATAGTAGGGTATAATCATGATATAGTATTATTTGCTGATGATACTTCATTAATTTTCAAATTAAAACGACATTTTTTTTTTATAGAAGAGGGGGCAAACGAGCATGCGGCTCACCTGATGTTAAGTGACTACCGCCGCCCATGATCAACCGGAACACCAGGGGAATTGCAGGTGCGTTGCCGGCATTTTAGAAAGGAGTACGCTCTTTTCTTGAAGGTCCCCAGGTCGTATCGGTCCGGAAAAATCGCTGGTGGTAAACTATTCCACAGAGAGGTTGTACGCGGAAGAAAACTCCTCTTGAAACGTACAGTGGTGGACCGCCAAGCATCCAGATGATGTGGATGGTATCACGACGTTTGCCGCGTAGTGCGTTCACGAAATTTGGCGGCTGGGATGAATCCGAACAATTCCTCAGAGCACTCTCCATGGTATATGCGAAAGAAAATGCAAAGAGATGCAACATCTCTTCGCAGTGCCAGTGAATCGAGCCGATCGGAAAACACTCGGTCGTCGACGATTCGAGCCGCTCTGCGCTGGATGCGGTCAAGTGGAAGGAGCTATTAAATTACGACGAAGTAAATAATGCTATAGCTAAGTTAGTCAATTGGTTTAATGTTAATAATTTGCATTTGAATGGAACTAAAACTAAATGTATGAAATTCGTAACTCCTAATGTTTTTTTTTTTTAGAAGTCTCAAATCATCTGCTGTTATTTATTTTACAGCACCATTTATTTCTGGGTGTTTGTAATTCTTCTATTTTTTTGGTTGTTCTGAGTTTTTATATATATATATATATATACATATATATATATATATAAACTCCTAATGTTAAACATGTCAATACTAATGTAATTTTAAATGGGGAGGAACTGAGTCTGTTGATACTACCATTTTTCTTGAAATCACACTGGACGCAAAGCTTCAAGGGCTCTCCCATATATCAAAACTAGCTAGCAGACTTAGTTCTGCAGCATATGCTGTAAAAAGATTAGAACTCTTACCAGTGTTGAAACAGCTAGAATATAATGATTTCTTATATTTACGCGAACACTATACATTGATTAAAACTACTTTTACGGATTTTATCGCGTTTTATTTATATTAATTTTAATACCCGACGTTTCGGGTGCTTTCCAGCACCCATGGTCACGGGGGACTGAGGTGAATGACGTAGAATAAGATAATGAAAAAGACAATAATTAAAAAGCTGAAGGTACTCCGGGTTAACTTTGATATCGGGACGTCATTCACCTCAGTCCCCCGTGACTATGGGTGCTGGAAAGCACCCGAAACGTCGGGTATTAAAATTAATATAAATAAAACGCGATAAAATCCGTAACAGCTAGAATAGTTTACTTTAATTATTTTCATAGCATTATGTCGTATGGTATTTTGCTATGGGGACACATAACTGACACTAAAATTATATTTATTTTACAGAAGAGGGCCATTAGAGCAATATATAATTTAAAACCAAAAGAGTCACTGAGACAAAAATTTAAGGAAATTAATATATTAACTCTGGCCTCTCAATATATTTATGAAAATTTAATGTACGTACACAAAAATTAAAGTAGTTTTGCGAAAATAAGTGATATTCGTTCTGTAAACACTAGGAACAGACACAAGGTAGTAGTACCAGTTACTCGACTCGACCGAGTCAGTAATTCATTCTTGGGGCGATGTATACGCTTTTACAACAAAATCCCAGAAAAAATACAAAATTTGTCATACACAAAGTTTAAAAATGTTATTAAACTAAGTTTGTATAAAAAGGGTTATTATAACATTAAGGAATTTATGGATGATAGTAACCCCTGGGAAGGGTGATCGCTACCAAGCTATTTCTCATTTGTCTTGTGTTGTTTATTGTAAACATTATCGTAAGCTATTATTGTAAAAAATAGTCCCGCTAGGTTTCTTGTTGGTTCTTCCCAGGACAGAGGTTTTTTTTACGAACCAGTGGTAAATGAAAAAAGTGGCTTACATAATGATTTCTTATATTTACGCGAACACTACAGATTGATTAAAACTACTTTTACGGATTTTATCGCGTTTATTTTACTATTATTTTTAATTCCCGACGTTTCGGGCGCTTTCCAGCACCCATGGTCACGGGGGACTGAGATGACTGATATCCCGATGTCATTGTTAAACCCGGAGTACCTTCAGCTTTTTTTAATTATTGTTTATGGTCCGATCTATGCAAAATGAACTGACTATGTCCTGAGGTCTTGCAGTGGTATGCTTGGGTTTAGTTTTAATTTTATTAATTATAGGATCCCAAGCAGGTGGTAGTACCCAGCCTCCTTCTCTATTGAAATTAGGATGTTTTTTAATTTCAATAGCCTCACGTACCATCCTTGGTAGGAATCGGTGTTCTTTCGCGAGGATATGTGGTCTATCAAATCTGATGTAATGGTTGGGGCCGTCTAGGATATGATCGCAAACTGCAGACTTCCCGGAACGTTGATGCTTCACATCAGCTATATGTTCTTTTACGCGGGTTCTAATTGATCTTTTTGTTCGTCCTATATAAGAGAGACCACATTCACAATCAAGCTTGTACACTCCTGCATCTTATAGAGGAATATGACACTTGACGGATGGTAGGAACTGACTAATCTTCTTCGGCGGCTTGTAGAATGTTCTAATAGAAGCTCGCTTCAAGTAATAGCCAATTTTGTCTGTGACACCTCTGACATATGGTAGTACAGCAGGCACACGCTCGACTGTGGCCGGCTTCACTCGGTCACTGTGACGTAGGCGCGGGACCCGAAGCTTGTTGTCGTGCAGAACTTGCTTGACGTGCAGAAGCTCAGCGGCCAGGTGTTTGCTGTCACAGATCCCTCGTGCTCTCTGTAACAAAGATTTGCCCATGGTAGCTAACTGTGAAGGATGGTGGTGAGATTCACAGTTTAAATATCGGTTTGTATGGGTCTTTTTCCTATACACAGTGTGACCAATGGTGTTGGATTTCGGATGACTAACACATCTAGGAAAGGTAAGGAATTATTTGCCTCGAACTCCATAGTAAATTGAATTTTAGAGTATATGGAATTAAACGATGGTCTAAAAATGCAGTTACTCTGTCTGATGGTAAAATTGTGAAAGTATCGTCTACGTGCCGCTTGTAGATCCTTGGTGGTATTATCGAATTGTTACCACCTTAGAAGACGTATTAAAAATTGTCTTAGAGGAACAGAACTTCCAAACGGTTTACGAAAATAGGAACCCAAGGTCTAATCAAAATTTTAGACCAAGCCATTTCCAAAATCATCCCAGTTTTAATCATAATAATAAATATAAAGGCCCAAGTTTTCAATATCAAACGAACGGCCATTCATCGAATAACCAAAATAATTCATTTAATTCAAATAATATTTCTCCCCACTTCGGAAATAATCATACAATGAACAATAGAAATAACTTTAATACGAACTTTGAAACTGGGTTACCAGTAGGACCGTCATCGGCGCAACACCGTCAGCATTTTTCGCGAAACAATGGGCAATACCGAGCGTCACAAGTGCCGTCGAACTCTAATACTGACGTCACAATGAGGACAGTTAGTTCAAGACGCGTAAATTATACCGATACCGAAAATAGAATTCAACCTAATACCTCGCAAAACCAATTTGATTTTAGTTCTCATTCGGTCAAAAGAGAATATGAACAAATAGGAAATTTTTTTATAACAGCCTCAACAATAATAGAAAAGATACCTAAAACACCGTCAGTTATGTCAATTTCCGACACGGTAAGCGAGAAATCTATAGTTGTTTCTGATACCGAAGCCGAGCCACCGATGGAACTGATGGAATTATCAGACGATGGTGACACAGCTAACTCAGTATCAAACAGGGAACACGAAGGGATTCCTATCCTGAACGAAGCTATAGATACTAAACCACGTCAAATTTTAGTTTCTACATGGTTTAGCGATAAAATATCTGTTAAAGATATTTCAAATAAAAGACAAAGTATACTAAAAGTTCACATGCCTTTAAGTAATGAAAAACTTGTCAAAGATATTTTTAAAGAATTTCTAAGAAATTTTTAAGAAATTTAAAACATAAATATTATATCTATTTCGAAAACATGAAATTACTAAATGTTTTCAAAACAATAGAACAAAACGCACAAACCATTTACCCAGTAACAAAAAATAACTTATTAAAATTAGAACGCAACATTATCCTAAAATGTTATATAGACAAAGACAAATTAGTTTTTATCTTAGAAATACCATTAATAGAAAAAGAAACGTATAACTATTACAAGAGTATTCCTATTCCTATAAAGAAATTGACCAACACCTATACCATAATTCCTAAATACCCCTACCTATTAGTGAATGGTTTGAAATACAGAAACGTAGTAAGCCCGTGTACCCAAATAGAACCAAACAAACACTTATGTTCGGAGGAAAATATGGCACCAGTTGATGAAGAAACATGTATCAAAGAAATAATGCTGATTAAAAATAACTTCAGTAATTGCCATCAACATCAAATAAAAATAGAGAAGTTGAAAATACAGAAAATAACTTTTGACCACTGGATACTCTATGCAGAAGACGATGTTATACTGACGGAGCAGTGCAAAGATGATACCCACAGATTTAATCTACAATGAACATACATTTTGACGCCGAGCATAGGTTGCAGCATACAAATGGGAAAAATAACCATTGGCCTATCGAACAATATGTCTGAAGCCAGTCTACAGATACCACTTGTGAGGATTCCGGAGGTGCATTACGACGTGACGAAAGAAGAAAAGAAGTTGGACTTAACAAACGTAGATTTCAGTGACGTAAAAGAAATTATGAATAGTGTTAGAAATTGTAATAGTGAAATGGTGGTGGAAACCCTAGTGACGAATAAAATAAGTATATGGACTTTAAGTCATTATGTTGCGGCACTGTTAATTATAATTGTTATTGTATTTAAATGGAAATTTCATAGATTAAGTCAGAGACAAAATTCTCCGAAGTTAACTTCATCTTCTTCGGATAATTTTTCTCTTGGGGAGGGAGAGGTTAAGTGTGATGACCCCTCTAATATCTGCTTCACAAGCACTCACAAGATTAGGCCGTGCGTCATAGCACGGGTTGCTTAGTAAGAGATATTTTAATATAAATACTAAGCTAAGTTAACTGTAAGACGGATTAGTTTTGGAAGTAATTATAAGCTCTCATTCTGTAATTTTGTATAAATAAATAATTTTTTTAAATAAAGTCGTCGTCGTCAATTTAATTCGTGCGCGTGCGCGTCGCGTGCGTGCGTGCGTGCGTGCGTGCGTGTGCGTGCGTGCGTACGTGCGGGCGGGCGGGCAGGTGGGCGCTCACGTGCTGCGTGCGTGCGTGCGTGCGTGCGTGCGTGCGTGCGTGCATGCGTGCGTGCGTGCGTGTGTGCGTGCGTGCGCGCGTGAGTGCGTGCGTGCGTGCGTGCGAGCGGGCGTGCGTGTTTGCGTGCGTGCGTGCGTGCGTGCGTGCGTGCGTGCGTGCGTGCGTGCGATCCTGATACACATTTCTCAGGTAAATTCTTAAGACGTCGTCAATAATAAGACGCGTGTAATTTTGGTTAAAATTTAAATTATATTCTGTATATTAATTTTTTTATATTATTTTTAATTTCGCAAAGAAAAAAGTCACGTTGTTAATAATTTGCATGAATATTGGTAAATACAATTTTATACAAAATATTTTACATGTACGCTAGGGATTGACTCAACTATATCAAAATTAATGTCGATATTTATCTTATATGTTTATAATTAATCGTCAAACTTGTCCACACAGCAAGAAGAGGAATGGAAATTTATGCTTGGTTTGCGTTCTAAAAATGTAATTTTTTAATGTCGTTTTTCTTCGTCGGATTCTACAATTAGAAAAAAAATGGTTAAGATTAAGTGAGTGGTTTAGTTGGAATCCAAAGAAGAAACATTTTTTGAGAAATATAAAAGAAAAAGTAGAATAAAACCAATTTTATTAAAAAGAGACATTTCTACATTATTTGTACCAGTAAGTATAATAAGACTTCAAAAATTTTACTTCAAAAACTTTTGATAAAGATAAAGATAGATTTTTATACATTATAAAAGTGTAATACATTAAAGACGTAGTTATTTATCGACCGAAAAATGTATAACATTACTTAACCATCCGCACCTCATGGCCATACTACTAGTACAATATTCATAGCATCACGCTATTTCCCACAAGGGATTGAATGGAACTTCGGATTATATTCCCAAGTCACAATGGTAAAACTTAGCGTAGTTAGGTATGAATATTAAGTAATGCTCCTGAAGCGCCGCTAGACGCCCGCACATAAGTCGCCCGGTTCTGTGTGCCAGGATACTATAAATTCCAGTATTTGATATTGAGTGCTTAATAGCGTGGTTTATCACCAACAGTGTTAGTCGTAGAGAAGAGGAGCTCGTGGTTAAGTAATAGCTGCGCGGATCGATAGATCTGCGAGAAAAGATGCACTTTTCAAGGTCAGCTCATGGATGGATGACCATTTTCTTAACATAAATATAATATACATAATGTAACGTATATTAAAAAAGGGTACATATGTATCGTCAAACATTTGGTGTACTTTAATATTTCCAGTCTCTGTTAATATCATTATGTTATAAAATTCATGCAGCTAAAATGATAATAAGTTTATTATTACTTTATATTTTTCAGTAGCCTCATAAACATGGTAGTCTTTAAATAGAACAATCTTATTTAACTTACATTCATATTTAAGTCGAATGTAAAATAATCTTCTATAATGTATTTAACTGTTAATTATTAAATGTTTGTAATTATAAAAAGTAATACTTAAAATAGGAAAAATAAAGCAACCATTATTTCTCCGTGTCCTCGGTTTTATTTCCCCAGCAAAACATTTTATAAAATATTTGAAATATAAGTAGGTGTTTACTTAATTAAGTATCTACCTATTTATATTTGATTAAAATTATGTTGTCAGAAAAATTCCGGTTAAGCTGTCCATGGCAGTAAATATTTTTTTCTAAAGGTCCAAATTGCAAATTTCCGAGCTGAT
Source organism: Parnassius apollo (assembly GCA_907164705.1). Taxonomy (NCBI): domain Eukaryota; kingdom Metazoa; phylum Arthropoda; class Insecta; order Lepidoptera; family Papilionidae; genus Parnassius; species Parnassius apollo. The sequence continues at coordinate 4,933,661 of CAJQZP010001262.1, forward strand.
TCTTGGGGTCTCTGATTTTCTTCAGAGATCATTGGAATTTTGTACATTTTGAAATAAAATCCAACAAAACGTAGGTATTTATATTTTTTAATTATTTTAGAATATCATGTTAAAAATTCAGTTACTTTTTGAAGTTATTCAGTTTCGATCACGAAACTAATTTTTTAATCTTTTTACCTATCTTTTTAACAATAATTTTTCGATAGTCCTTGTAAGTAAAATATACATAGCTAACGCACACAATGATAAATCAAAATTGGTCACGAGTTTTCGGGTTGTCAGGTCGTCTGTACGCCAGTATATTCTACGTAGACAGAGAAACCTATAAACTAATGATTAGCGTGGCCTCGAGTGAGAAAGGACGATAACGTAGTTTTAGGTTAAACAATAATCTTTATGACTTTTAAACATATAAAAATTTTAATTGTTCTAAGAATTGAACTGAACAAGATTCAACAATTTTAAGTTCACAAAACATTTTTTCTTCACTTAAACCAACTTGTAAACTTCTTAGATTGCTACGAACTAGGGGTCGCAATACCGGACTTCTTTTCAAAAACCGGTGTTTTCGGTATTAGTTTTTAATGAATACCGAGATTTCGGTAGTTTCGGTATTTTCGTTTTTTTAACATAGTGAGATAAATATTAAAAATATGTAATGTAACCGTAATTATCATAAGGGAATTATCACCAGACAATCAATAAAAATGTGTTTATCTTAACTAAAATGACATTTATTAAAAAAAATCAATCATTTATTGAAAGTTTAATAAATAACTCACTGCTGCTAAGTGATTTTAAGCTATTTAAACTTAAGAATACTCCAGTAATCAGCCTTAACAATAATGTTGCGCGCCTAAGTTGACGTTATGTACCCGGCACTAGCGCCATCTGTGTCGGGTAACGGAGCGAGGAGAGCTTTCCAGAAAATGACATCAATAATCTTTCAACCGACAGCGCCATCTAGTATCGAAACGAAGAACTAAGCTTCTAGAAGCCCGACACTCGAACTTTCGGCGCCTAGTTGATTGGCGCGCGTATTTACTTGAATATTCTGGATGTTTCGGTGATAATGTGTATTTAAAGGCGCTGCGAGATGCGAGCGGGGAAGTATTGAATTTGGCGAGACAAGCGAAGCTTCGGAGCGGAATAAAGTGAATCAGTGTGATTAATTATTAGTGTTTTAAGTTTAATTAGGTAAAGTGAATTAAAGTGTTAATTTTGGTAATTCTATCGGCAATTTTTTGTGCGAAGAATCTCCGGGAGAAAAACCGGCGACGAGGTTCGCCACCACGTCACGTTCTGTCTCCCGGAGGGGCGAAAAGTGGATTGTGGAAGCCCGTCTGGCTACGCTGAATGTATGTGGAGCAATGAATGATAAGATGGATGAAGTATGCGAAATGATGAATGACAGAGGAATAGATGTGTTATGCGTAAATGAGACGAAACGAAAGGGAAAGGATGCCACTGCACATGGCACGTATACCGCGTATTGGTCTGGTGTAGACGAGACCGAACGGGCCTGCCGGGGAGTCAGTTTCATCCTTTCAGAACGAATGGGTCAATGTGTGAAAGAGTATGAATGTGTATGCCCGAGGCTGCTATGGATACGAATGAAAGTAGGCTTAAAGAAGCTGTTCTTGCTAGGGGTGTACGCCCAAGACATGTCTAAGCCCACTTACATCCGAGAGCAGTTTTGGGACATGGTAAGGATGGTGTTGACAAAATGTAAGGAAAATCAAAATATTATTATGTTAGGAGACTTTAATGGAAGGGTTGGGGTGAAGAGGTCTGGTTATGAAAGGATATTGGAAACGTTTGGTGATTAAAGTATAAATGAGAATGGTGAAGACCTCCTCACCGTATGTGTGGAAAAGAATCTCTTTGTGACGAATACTTTTTTCGTCATAAGAAGATTCATATGTATACATGGGAAAGAGGTGATGATAGAAGCATGATAGATTTCGTAATTGTGAATGAAAGAATGAGGAGCGCAGTCGTAGATACAAGGGTTTACCGGGGGTCCAACGTAGGGACGGATCATTACTTGGTCTTATGTCGAAATAATGGTGGCGGCATCGGACATCTGTGTCTACCACTACGTTACAGCGTATAAGAATAGAGAAGTTTGAAGAATGAAGATGTATCCTCCTCAATAATTAAACATTTATGTTGTATAAATTGCATTATTGCCTACAAAAAGTTATATATTGAACAGTATATTTGTGATATGTACGATATAATGTGTTTATTCCGACTGTAGCTATAAAATGTATAAGATTATTCATAAGATTTGTGGAAGAAATATTAGTATAATAATTATAATTGACAATTTCAACGGCTACCGACTATTGAAAAATATGAAAATTTGTAATAATATTGATAATTTCAATCCATGACTTAATAGAAGATTGGTCTAATCAGCTTAACTTAGTGTGTTATTCACTTCTTACAATACAATTAGGTGTGGGATCGAGTCCAACCCACGAGTTTAAAAACATCTTTTATTTTATATTCGTATATACTTTTATTTCTTGTTATCGCTTATATAACGAAGGGCGTATTTTAAGATTATATGTAAAAAATTATTTAATAAGCAGTCCTAATTAAAAAATGGAATTTGGAAATATAACGTACAGAAAACCAAAACGCTCTAGTTCGTTACAAGATATGTCAGATCTCAATTCCTCTTCTACACTGTTTGACGCAACCGTGGCAAGCTTACCGAATGCATCTCTATATGAAAGTCAAAATAATATTGATTTAAATGAAAAAATAAATAAACTGTCGAGTGACTTATTAATTGCTCATCAAGAAATAGATAATCTCAATAGTGAAAATACTAGTTTAAAGTTAGAAATTGAAAAATACCAAAAAATAATTAAAACATTTAAAAAAAATTACTACATATTCCTCATGTAATACGACACCTGCATCAGTGAACAAGAGACGACAAACTTTGCAGATACCAGAACAAAATTTACTGTGTACACCTATAAACAGAATAGAAATGTCAGAGTGCAGTATTAACGAAATCAAAGACAAAGAACAAGAATTAGTCAATAACATAGAAAAAACAGATAGCTCAAATCATCTGCCTAACACATCATGTCACATTCATCTAGAGAAAGAAGATATTCACAAAGAACACACGGAAGTAATTGCAACAGACACAAATACTAATACATCTCTTAATACTCCAAAAACTCAACTAGGAAACACTTTGCCATATTATATAAGAGAAAAAAATGACAATTACAAATTAGCTACATTTAAGATGCGAAGGAAAATAATTGTTATTGCTGACCAACAAGGGCGAAATATTTGCAAAACTCTTCAAAAATTAATTGGCGATAATTTTCTTGTAACTTGTTATTGGAAACCAGGAGCTAAAATACAGGAAGTCTTACAAACAGAAAAGAACGAAATATGTAAACTTACAAAAAATGATTATGTTGTTGTTCTGGGCGGCGTGAATGAGAATAATCCATATGAATTTGAATTTTGTATCAGGAGCTGGCTTTATAGTGTAACAAATACTAATGTAATATTTACAGAAATACCATATAATAGAAATTTAAACATCGGCAAACTTAACTATGTATTAAGATTTATATGTACAAGCTTTACTAATGTTTCGTTTATAAATACAAATGGTTCGAGGCCTTTCTTTCATCAATATACTTTTACTCCATATATACCATGTCGTTTTCTGCTACGTGAAATTCTACGCCTCGACTACAAATTAAAATTTGAGCTTTACCAAAATATAGTAATTTCCTCAAAATTTACTCCACTTCAGACTACTAGTACACAAACTGACAATATTGAAATGGTAGACACATGTACACAAAGTGACGATATATTGAAAGACAATACCATAGAGGAAATCACTCCCAGGCATGAAAATATGACACATTCTGGTAAAAATCTTTTTTCGTATATAAAAAACTATATATATTACATCAAAATATTAATGGATTAATTGCTAAATCTGATCTCCTAACTGTTAATTTAAATAACCTCGAATTAGATGGGTACTCGGCTGATGTTCTATGCATAACTGAACATAATATGACTTACAATGATACGAATTTATTCAAATTAGATAATTATACTCTTGCATCGTACCATGTTCGAGAAAATCGTCATGGAGGCTCCTGCATACTAGTTAAGAAATGTCATAAATATAAACCTCTTCCTGAAATAGCACAACTTAGTAAAACGAACATAATTGAATGTTGTGCAGTTGAACTTATAGAGCATAAACTTAAAATAATATGTACCTATAGACCTCCAAAAAATAGAAATGAAGATTTGAATAATTTTTTGTATAATTTTGACTTAATATTAAAAAAATACTGTAATAATAATAAAAATAAAATTATAATTTGTGGAGATTTTAATATAAATATAATAGATGCAACCAAAATTTCTAAAAATTTTATACAACTATTAACAAGCTACAATCTAAAAACAGCTATAAAAGTACCTACACGACTAATTAGTGATACATGTATCGACAATATTTTTCACAATATTCAAGGGTGTAAGAGCAATACTTATGACTTAGCTTTGTCAGACCATACGGCACAACTGTTAATATGCCCAGTCAAGCAAAGCTACTATCTTAATTACTGGCATATAAGCAGACGCGATTACAATGTAGAAAATCTTCACAAATTTAACAATTACTTGAGCTCTCTCACTTTCAACGAGGTTTATAAGGAAAAAAATCCTAATCTTGCTTTTGACCAATTTCATGACTTGTTTACCCTCCTCTATCGCCTATGCTTTCCTGACATTAAAATTAAAGTCTATTCACGTAAACAAACAAAATGGTTATCTAATGGGATAAAAAAATGTACTAAGCGTAAACGACAGTTATTATGGCAATACAGAAAAAAACGCAGCGTAGAAAATAAAACTATATTAAAAGAGTATTCCCAACGTCTAAACAAAATTATCAAACTTACCCAAAAGTCCCAAAATAATTACTATATTAACACAGCACAAAATAAATCTAAAGCTACCTGGCAAGTTATAAATAAATACAAAAATGGCACAAATGAAGAAGCAATTAGTAAAATTATTGTTGATGGTGATATAATTGAGGATCCTCTAGTTATAACTAGAGCATTTAATAATTTCTATACCAACAAAATTAATAAAGACCGCCCAAATAGTGATAAACCATATAAGTTAACTTTTAACAATCCCAATTCAATTTTTATACCACCCACAACATCATTCGATATAGATAAAGCTATAAAATCTCTTAAAAACACAAACAGTACCGGTTGTGATGAAATTTGTACAAGAGTTCTAAAATACGTATCCGGTGCAATTGCTCCGGTACTTAGTTATATTTTCAATTTATGTATTTGTAATGGTATATTTCCTGAAAGACTAAAGTCTACAATTGTCAAACCACTGTTCAAAAAAAATGATCGGGAGAATATGTCTAACTATAGGCCCATTGCGCTTATACCTGTGCTCTCAAAAGTATTTGAGAAAATAATTTATAACTCTTTATATAACTACCTTGAAACGTACAATATTCTTAGAGAAGAACAAATAGGATTTAGAAAAAATAAGACTATAAATATGGCTCTATACAATTTTTTTAATACCGTTATGTCTAGCCTAAACAATAAAATACCTGTATGTGCACTTTACATGGATCTTACTAAAGCATTTGATTATGTTGATCATAAAATATTACTCAAAAAGCTTGAAGCCTACGGCATTCGAGGTAATGCACTAGATCTACTAACATCATATTTAGTTAACAGAAAACAAAGTACACACATTACAAAAATTTGTCTAAAATCAAGAAAAGAAATGACCTATGTTTCTGAATACAGAGTCGTACAAACTGGAGTACCGCAAGGAAGTGTTTTAGGACCATTGTTGTTTCTTATTTATATCAACGACCTTCCCAACGTCATTAATCACAAAATAGTATTATTTGCTGACGATAGCACAGTTATTTTCACTAGCAGAAACAAAATAGATTTAGAAAGTAACATACACTTTGCTTTAGAGAAAATCATGAATTGGCTAAACATAAATAATTTAAATATAAATTTAGAAAAAACAAAACTTATGACATTCTATCAAAAACGTAATAAAATAAATAATTTAAATATCAATTATCTAGGACAAAAAATCAATACCATAGATAATATAAAATTTTTGGGTATAAATGTAGATTGCAATTTGAACTGGCAGTCTCATGTGAGCAGTGTGTGTATGAAATTAAATCGTTTTTCGTATGCGTTATATATGCTTGGAAAAGTTGTGGACACATCCGCCGCAATGGCATCATATCATGCTTATGTTATGTCTACACTTAGATATGGTATTATGTTCTGGGGTAATTGTACGGACAAAGAAACAGTATTTAAAGCTCAAAAGAGATGCTTACGAGCCATTTGTAAAATTAACCAAAGTGAGAGTTGTTAGCCATACTTCATTAATTTAAAATTATTAACAATGCCATGTCTATATATATATGAGGTAGTCTTATTTGTACGTCAAAACTTAAGTTTTTACAAAAAACTAAATGTCCAGCGTCATAAAGATAAATTGAGCCATCCCAATAGTAAGACTGTTTTGTTTCAAAAAAGCGTATTCTGTATGGGTCCTCGACTGTATAACCATTTACCTAAATATATAAGAGATTCTAAGAGCTTTCACATTTTTAAGAAACAACTAAACACATTTTTAACCATAAAAGCTTATTATAATATTGACGATTATCTATATGACAATTTTTAAATTTTAACTATCAAATTTATTGAACGAAACGTTATCTATGTTATTAATTTTGAGACAATTTATACCTACTCGTTTTGACATTATTACTTGGACATTACAATTTTAATTATTACATGTATTTTATCATTATTTTGTGAATTATTATTATGTTAGTAGCGCAAATATACAAATAGGGTTATATTATGTTAATGTAATTATCGGCATTTTCCATTCAATTTTAATTATAAATAAAATCTAATATTTAAGTAGTTTGCATACCGAAAGGTAGAATATGGCTGTATTTTGTTAAATTATTAAGACCTATTGTAACCCATATATCGCAAATGAATAAAATGAATTTGAATTTGAATTTAGAAGTTATAAGATGAAGATGTGAAAGAGAAGTATAAATGCAGACTGAGAGAAAATATTAGGTGTTTGAATGAGTTGTGTATGAATGATTTAGACTTGAATACTGTGTGGGATAATATTAAGAAAGTTTTGGTGGATGCAGACACCGAAGTATGTGGTGTAAGTAAGAGAACAAATGAAAGGAAAAGGAATAAGTTGTGGTGGGATGATGAGGTACGGGTGGAAGTTGAATCAAAGAAGAAAGCATGGTTAGATTTACTAGCAACTAAAGCTGGTAATTCTAGTGGTATGAATGATGAGATTGAAAGAAAAAAGTCAGAATTTATACGTCTAAATAGGAGAGTAAAAGAAGTAGTTGAAAGGAAAAAGAAAGAAAGAAAGAACGGATAAGAATATAAGAATATAATAGAAGGATATGTGATAATTTCCAGGCTAATATAAAAATGTTCTGGAAACTCGTAAGAACTGCCAGGGGAAATACAAAACAGCCTATAATTTATGCTATAAGAGAACGAGAATGGATGTATTCTGAATGATGAAGTTTCGAATTTAAACAGATGGAAGGAATACTTTGAAAGCGTGTTTATGAGTGAAGAGTCGTCTGAATTAAATGAACAAGAAATTCCGAAAGAAGTGGAAAGGGGTATGGAGATAAGTGTAGATGAAATAATGAAAGCAATGAAAAGCATGAAAGCAGGTAAGGCAGCTGGATATGATAGAGTATCACTCGAGATGCTAAGGGCTGGAGAGGGAGTGGTGACAGGCCTGCTGTACACCTTGTTTAATTTATGTTGGGAATTAAAACGGGTACCGGATGACTGGTGTAAAGCAGTTATAGTTCCAATATATAAAGGAAAAGGGTCACAGCAGGACTGTAAAAACTACCGTGGTATCCGCTTGCTTAGTATTGTGGGTAAACTGTATGCTAAGGTGTTAATTGAAAGAGTTATGAAAGAAACTGATGGAAAAATTTGGGATGTGCAAGCGGGTTTTCGAAAGGGTATGGGGTGTACAGATCAAGTCTTTTCCATGCGCATGATTGCGGAGAAGTTTTTAGCTAAAAACCAGAAAGTTTTTTGTGCGTTCATGGACTTGGAAAAGGCTTATGACAGAGTGGACAGGAATGTGTTATGGAAAACACTGAACTCATATGGGTGGAGCGCTGGTTTGATACAGGCATTGAGGTCTCTTTATAGGGATTCTAGTGCTTGTGTCAGGATCAATGGAGTCTACTCGGACTGGTTTGGCATCCGAAAAGGTGTCAGACAGGGCTGTGTGGTTTCCCCTCGGCTGTTCAACCTATTTATGGACAGGTGTTTGCAAACTTTGAAAGATGAAGAATGTGGGTTAAGAATGGGCGAGTTAACCGTCAAATGCCTTTTATATGCCGATGATCAAGTCATATTTGCGTCGTCGGCGGCTGAGTTGCCAATGATGGTTACATTAATGAACGGGGCATTAAAAGAAAGGGGAATGAAAGTGAACGCAAGTAAGACGAAAGTGACGGTTTTTGAAAAAGAGGAAAGCAAAACGGTATGTGATATAAGAATAGAAGGAGAGTTAATTAAGCAAGTGGATGAGTTTGTGTATTTGGGATGTGTATTTAGCAGGGATGATAGATATGATAAGGATATAGAACGACGAGTAAATGCAGGGAATAGAGTGAATGGGGCACTACACTCTATTGTGAAGAACCAGAATGTATTAAAAAAGGCACGTATGGTAATTCATGATGCTGTGTTAGTCCCTACTTTGATGTATGGTATTGAAATCTGGGTGTGGCAGAAGAAGCACGAAAGTAGAATAAATGCTGTAGAAATGCGGTCTTTAAGGAGTATGTTAGGGTTGAATCTGAATGACAGGGTGAGAAATTACGTGATAAGAGATGAATGTGGTATGCAAGATGATGTTGTGACCAGGATTAAGAAAGGAATGCTTCGGTGGTTTGGTCACGTAGAAAGAATGAATGAGGAAAGAGTGACAAAGCAAATTTATATGGCGGATGTGAACGGCAGAGTCGGGAAGGGACGCCCTAGAAAAAAGTTTATCGGCGAAATTGGCGATATTTTGAAAATGGGCCACGTTAAAAGTACCCTTAACCAACGAGCATGTATGCGTAGATATATGGATGTAAAGGAGGCGAAAGAGATATGTCAGGATCGTGTCAAATGGAAGTCCGTAGTCTCTGCCTACCCCTCTGGGTGACAGGCGCGAGTGTTTATGATGATTATGATGAATTTTTACTGTCAAGAACCTCAAGCCCGTAACAATTGGTGTTAGAAGTGGGATTAAATCATGCCGATTTTACCTAAGGAGGAAACGGAGGGTGTCCGTACCCGAAGTCAACGCCAGCAGGAGACGGACCATAGAAGATTTGGTGGTGCAACACCGCAGACGTCTGAGGGCTAGCCGCCGGGTGCAGGCCCGTCAGTAGCTCCTACATCTGCAAGACCTGACTTAGGTGCTCTGATGGTGATGCTGCAGGAGCAGACTCGCCGACAGGAGGAACAGGTCCGTCGTTTGGAAGAGCAACTGCGGGGAGGACAAGAGGAACAGCCCCGTCGGTTGGAAGAGCAGATGCTCCTTATGAAGGACCTTCATGCTACCTTTGGGAAAGAGATAAGGGAGGTGAAGGATAGGGTTGCTCAACATGACAACCGCCTGTCGGAAGCTGTAACCCAAATCAAGGAAGCTAAATCCCAAATCGACCAAGTGAACAATCGGGTTGATAACGTGATGGCTGACGTGAAGAAAACCCTGGACGACCTCAAACTTGGGGAGGGAACAACAGCTCCCGTAGTAGCTACAACACCTTCGCTACGTGGATTCAAAGTGCCGCCGTTCGACGGGACTTCTTCCTGGTCGGCCTACAAAATCCAGTTCGCGGCCGTCATGGAGGCGAACGGCTGGAATAAAAGCCAAGCCATGACTGCACTCACCCTAGGCCTGCGCGACCAAGCCTTAACTGAAGCTAACGGAAGCTCTCGGTAAGAAAGTGACCTACGAGCAGCTTCTTGAGGCGTTGGAGGCGCGATATGGCGACGCTCACCTGGAACACGTCTTTCGCGCACAGCTTAAAGATCGCGTGCAATGCAGCGACGAAAACCTGCAGCAGTGGGCCCTTGAGGTGGAGAAGATGGTTCGAAAAGCATACCAGTCTGTACCTGCGCTCATTGAAGGGAACCTGGTTCAGACATTCATCGACAGCATCCGCGACCTTGAAGTCAGAGCTGCTGTGAGGCTCGGGCACCACGACACGCTTAAGGATGCCTTGGCCCATGCACCGGAGGTGGAAGCCGTGCGGCAGGATCATCGTTCCCATCGCGTCAGGGAGGTTGCAGCAGCTACAGTTCGCGACCGCAACAAAGGATACAGCCCTAGGTGTTATGGCTGTGGGGAAAGGGGCCATCTTCGATCCAGCTGCCCTAAGCGAACTGTAGAAAGGGAAGTTGAACGATCTCGAGAGGGTAGTGCAGCTAACGACACCGCCTGGCGGTGGCAGGATCTGCACTGGTGTGCACTCTCTATTCCCTCACTCTGATAATCCGATGGGACGGTAAACCGACACGACCGGAGAGAGATCAGGCGCAGGACCAACGGCTTTACGTGCTTTCCGAGGCACGGGGGTGAGACACCGCCAACTTCCTGACTCCGGACAGCTACTGAGAATTTCTTGACAGAAAAACTCAATAATTGATTTTTTGGCCCGACCCGGGATTCGAACCCAGGACCTCATGATCAGCAGTCGCACTACTACAACCGCTAGACCAACGAGGCAAGAAAAATATATAAAAATGAAGATTCCGAACATGGACCTAGAAAAAGGGCGGACGCCATCTCTTAAAACAATTACTGACGCATCCATAATAAGTCATTTCGCTAATACAAACAAGTCGGCATGCACACATGAACACCATAGTAAGTCTACCATCCGCCATACGTTCCAATCCGCGCTCGCGTAGTTACTCACACATAGTTAAACGGCGGCATTGCGGTGCGTCAATTGTTTCTTAGCGAGTTAGCAATACTCTGTCCGCCCTTTTTTCTAGGTCCATGGTTCTGAAAGAAATGATAGGCTCAGAAGGGCTAGAACCCAGAGCCGTAAAGCCAGTTTTAAATAAAAACTTGATCTTGTTATCTTGCAAAGAGTATAGTAAATATATATGGAAATTAGCTTGCTACATATTTATTTATCTATGATAGAAATTATTCTGATAATCGATCACATTTAAATAAACATATCTATTTGCTAAAAATTTTGAATTCTAATTGTAATGGAAAACTTCTCAAAGGTAGAAAAAATTGGTGAAGGGACTTATGGAGTGGTGTATAAAGCAAGAGATAGAATAACTGGAAAAGAAATTGCTTTGAAGAAAATAAAACTTGAGAAGTAAGTTTTGGCGCGAAAAATTGACGTTTGGCAGCTGTACTTCATATTAGTATCTACGAAAATAGTTCTTACAGTTGTTTTTAATATGAGCTCATCATTTTTAATTAATTAATGACATGGTGCTTTTGAGCCCATCGAATGGAGAATTGGGAAACTACTTGGTGTCTGTGTACTACGTACTAATTGGTCCTAGTTAGTTTTTGCAGTAGTATACCTCTTGCTCGTGTCTTCTTATGGTTTAAGTATCTATTTTTTTATATATTAAAAACGAGCACACAGTCCACTTGATGGTAAGCACTCAATTACGAATCAAAACACAGATGCGTTGTCACCCCTGAGGACTAGGATGGATTGCCCCATATCCAGTCAAAAGGTTCTCTGGTTCTCTCACTAGATAAAACAACAGTATTGTTGCTATTTTACGCTGGTATTTGTACTGTAAGAGTAGTTCTCTACCTTTCGAGCCAACCCATTCATGCTACAACTATAATATAGCTGCTTTGTGGTTCAGCCATGTTAAACATAGGTCGCAGAGTAACAGACATAGTGAGGAAATGGTGGGTATTATATATTCATGTGAACATGTTGGTGAATAGGTTTATGAGCCACATAGTGGAAGTTAAGCTTACGCTTTAAAGCTTTCTATCAAAATTTCTTTACAAGTTCCCTACAAATCACACATTCACTAAAAGCCTAAAATTCTCTTCATATCTAACATAACAATACTTTCAGATTTCTCTTGCGTTATATTATAGAGCCTAATGTATAAACATTGAATAATGCTATTTTATATGTCACCTGTTAGACATAACAATACATCAGTTGAGTACAATACATCACTTATGCCATTATGTAGGCATGATATAGAAAGTCTTTAAATGTTTTGAAAGTATTTGTAACTTTAGTAGAAGGGTGCTGCTAAAGTCAGAATGTTCTCTTATGTTGAGAATATTTATGTTACACTATGAACATTATAAAATAAATTGTATGGAAATTACTTGAAAAGCGTGGGTAATTTATGTAATCACAATTTAACCTAGGTTTATTATTTCATTTGGCATAACACTGCTAACATTTTGTAGATTTTTTGATAACATCCTGTTGGTAAGTATTTTGCTGTGACAATAGATTTCACTTGCAGAAATCAGAACCAAACCCTATTCTATTTTGGCTATAAAAGTTGTAAGTCAGATAGCAAAACAATCAGTCATAGAGCAACAGCTGTCTGTGACATTTATACTTGTATTATTGAATCTATTTAAGTGATACTAAAATAGTGAAATGTTCACTACAATTGTTAGAAAGCGTCTCTGTGTATGATAAGCTGAAAAGTGATTACATGTCATGAAGACTAATGCTACATAAAATATACAGTTGTAAAGGAACAAGTGATTATTTTATGAATATTAATTTCATTCCAGTCCGGTACATTGTCTAACATTTACAAAACATACCATTAATAAATTTAATACACCTGAGGTTATTGTACTTCAACCATCTACAACAATCATCAAAAATTACCGAGTTCTGCACCCTTCTTTCACAGGCGAGGTTAATTAATAATTTAACCTTTATTACACAACTGGGAAAGGAATATCATCCCTGGATGATTTGAGAAACTGAGTTTGAGGTTCACACAAAAGTCTCTTAAAATGTATTGTAGGTTTTGTACATTCTTTCCAAAAATAGAAAGCCTCTAATTATTAGTAGATGAATTGCTGGTTGGTGGTAGAAATAGGTAAGGGATTATAGTATTTCTGGGCTAATTGCTAGAGGGACTCTACATTGTGCGTAGGTGGTAGGGTTTCTACAGGGCACAAAATGAAGCCTGTCTTAAAGATGAAATATTGTAATTACTTTACTATGTGCAGTTTTGAGTCAAATTGAAATGTCTAATAAAAATGAATATTACAAATATAAAAAATATATATATATATATATATTTTCATCATAATTAAAAGATTTCAGAAGGATATTGTCATTATTAATAATAATATTTATAGTCACTAAAAATAATTTTATTAAGAAACCCTTAAGCTTAGTAATTTCCAAGTAGGGGTAATACAGAGAATAGTGAGATATACCCAAAAAAATCATACTGCCATATTTTACCATTAGACAAGCAAAAGAAAATGACTGATGAAATAGATGTTATAATTTAAAATTTGAAAAAACTAAAAGTACAAAAGTTCTTTATTGTATTGTTGTATCAGTGTTTATGTATGTTTTACATGATAGAGGCAGAGCCCCTGTAGTGTATTGTGACTGCGGCAGGCATGGGTCTGCTCGATTGGGGAATGTCAACATGTGTGACAACTGGTATTTTATATACCAGAATAACCTAGCGATACCTAATAACTACACTTGCTTGTCACTGCTATAAAGATATGTTTATGTAAATAAGTTATGTGTATGCTGCCTAGAATGTGGCCAGCAATTGTTAGTACTTTTTAGCTTAAACATGGAGTGCATACTTCTTTTTAGCTACTTCAAAAAAGGGACAGGCTTGTGTGTTTTTGATATCTAAACAAGCTAGCAAATTAGGTCTGCAGCATATGCTGTAAACAAGATATGAAAGGTTACATGTGTTGAAACAGTTACTATCCGCGCGGTTAAAGATTGGATTGAAAATGGCATCGCCTCTATTCGTCTCTCGCTCGCACACTGTGGCTATCTATACTTACACCCACCGGTAAAGACTGCAAAAAAATTACGTTGCGATATGCGGTTTTCGTACGTTCTATATCTCTAGACCAATTTCTCATTGGAATCAATGATAACAAAATGACTTAAACTACAAAAAAAAAATAAAAATACGGTTGATTCCTGCAACTTCCCGCTAATTTCAAATGCAAAGCGCTTTAAATTTCACCTGAAACTTTTAACGTTTTTGAGTCCTTCGAGCTCATGTAGGTTTAGGATCAACCGATTCTGATACGGTTTGCATCTATCGACGCAGTTTATTCAACTAAACAAAAAAACTTATTACAAAAAAAATTGATTTAACGGTAATTTTTCAAGTTATTTTCAACAGTTAACCAATTTAGTTGCGATTGACGTTAATCGACGTCTTTTTTTAAGTAAAAGAGCTGACTAGATTATAAAATTGATCAAAAACGGGTGTCGAAGATATTACAAAAAAAAATTAAAGGAACTCCAATTTTTAAGGTTTTCTCAGAATCTACAGTGACGATTCTGTTTAAATTCACAGAAAATCTAAGTTCAGTCAGACCCTATCAGATGCCGCAATTTGCGGCATTTGATACGGTTATCATAGCAAAAATAGCCTGAATAGCTTCCTAGGACCTCGAAACGTCGAGATATGAAGAGAACTCGATTTCCACTTCATAGCAGGGTTAAAAATTCACCCCGGTTTCGCTAATTTGTGAACTAAACGCGTTCTGAGCGTTTTCTTCATAATTATGGTTGATATATTTTGTATAAAATATAAACAATATCCCTGAGACATGATAAACCATTTTTTTAAATTTCGTTGGTCTGTCTACATTGTGTTGTAGGAGCTTATCTTGGGAATGGCTGAACCGATTGTATTGAAACTTCATGAACAAATACAGAGTAATACCAGGAGGGATCTAGATTACATTTAATTCGAAAAATTTAGAGACTTTATTAAAATAGTAATATTGAATAGATAAAATAAATGGTCTTTAATGATTAACTTAAGCCTAAATAACGCCACATTCATAGATCCCATCCAGGCGAAGCCACATCGGGTCGCTACTTATTACTGTTATTTTAAAATTATTGTACGTACTTACGTATACAATTATTTTTAAATATTTTCCCAGTAAAGATAATTTCCAATTAATCGAATATTATAACGTTATGAGCGAGTTTTCGTTATTGATGCTGTGCATGTTGACGGTACGTCGACGTACCGTAACATCTTTATCCATCTGGACTATAGATTATTTTATTTATTTCTGTAGCATAATGTCATATGGAATTTTGCTATGGGGTAATGTGACCGACATTGACGACTTTTGTATAAGAGCAATTTATAGCCTAAGTCGGACTGAAACCCTTAGAGAAAAAATGAAAGAAAGAAATATATTAACTTTGATCTCTCAGAATATTTACAAAAATTTAATGTATGTACAAGAAAACAAAAATAGTTTTATTCAAAATAGCGAAATGATGAACATTCTGAAAATATTAGGAACAAGCACAAGCTAGTTGTACCAGGTACTCAATTCCAGAGTCGGTAATTCCTTCATGGGGTAATGTATAGTCTTACAACACAGTCCTAGAAAATATGCAGGACCTATCTATCAAAAACTTAAATTTTATTAAGCAAAATTGTTTAGTAATGGTTATTATATCTACTACTAAACAATACATGATTGGAATTCATCCTGGGAATGTTGTGATTGCTATCATACTGTTTCTGTGTGTGTTTATACTAATTTTTTTTCATAGAATCGTGTGACAAACTATCACACAATCCACCTGATAGTAAGTGGTTGCTTTGGACTATAGATCTACTTTTGTCCTCGAATAAGAATCAAAATAAAAATAGGTTGTCACCCGTGAGGACCAAGATGAAATGCCTAGTTTTCAGTAAAAAGGGCCTCCGATTCTCTCACAGGAATCGTAATAATAAGATAATATTATTACGATTGCTGTGGGTTCTCTACACTCACCATATGAAACAGCAGCACTGAGCTGCTATATTACGCTGGTATTCTGTGAGAGCGAAGTCCTGCCTCGGTCGAGCCGACCCATTCGTGCTACAACTGTAATACAGTTGCGGCGTGGCTCTACTACGTGAATGTATATAATATATTGTAAATTAATGTTTAAAAATGCCCTGTTGGGTTTCCACTTATAAGGTAAGAGGTGGTAAGAACCAGTACATATGTTTTATTCCGAACCAGAGGTGAAACTTAACTTTCAATTTCAATATGTATTCTTATAATATACCTGATATATAAAAATTAATGTTTGTTTGTTTGTATTTTATGCGTTGCAATAAAGTTCATCAGATTGCGGTGAAACTTTGTCAACTTATTGCTTGCACTTGCTCGAAGGTTATAGGCATAATAAAATTAACTTACAGTAGGGGCGCGCGTACCGCATGGACAAATGTATTTGAACACAATTATCATTCCTAATTAACTCTTTCGCTGTTCTGTGCACTATATAAAGGTCAGCTATTGTCTTACTATTGTGTCTGAAAACCGGGCAGTGAAATTATATAATAAATAAATATTAAATAATATAACTCTTACACATTTAAAATTATATTTCGACTAGTATTTCGTCTGCGGCAGCACAGGGCAGCAGTGCGCTGGGTGTCAGACAGTATTCAATAAAAAGTGTTCTCTTCTATTCTTTCATATGTGATACGCTCTATGTCTACTATTAACTGTATTTATATGTATGTGATACGCTCTACGTCTACTATTAACTGTATTTATATGTATGTGATACGCTCTACGTCTACTATTAACTGTATTTATATGTATGTGGTACACTCTACGTCTACTATTAACTGTATTTATATGTATGTGATAAGTTCTATGTCTACTATTAACTGTATTTATATGTATGTGATACGCTCTACATCTACTATTAACTGTATTTATATGTATGTGATACGCTCTACGTCTACTATTAACTGTATTTATATGTATGTGATACGCTCTACGTCTACTATTAACTGTATTTATATGTATGTGATACACTCTACGTCTACTAATAACTGTATTTATATGTATGTGATACACTCTACGTCTACTATTAACTGTATTTATATGTATGTGATAAGTTCTATGTCTACTATTAACTGTATTTATATGTATGTGATACGCTCTACATCTACTATTAACTGTATTTATATGTATGTGATACGCTCTACGTCTACTATTAACTGTATTTATATGTATGTGATACGCTCTACGTCTACTATTAACTGTATTTATATGTATGTGATACACTCTACGTCTACTATTAACTGTATTTATATGTATGTGATACACTCTACGTCTACTATTAACTGTATTTATATGTATGTGATACACTCTACGTCTACTATTAACTGTATTTATATGTATGTGATAAGTTCTACGTCTACTATTAACTGTATTTATATGTATGTGATACGCTCTACGTCTACTATTAACTGTATTTATATGTATGTGATACGCTCTACGTCTACTATTAACTGTATTTATATGTATGTGATAAGCTCTACGTCTACTATTAACTGTATTTATATGTATGTGATAAGCTCTACGTCTACTATTAACTGTATTTATATGTATGTGATACGCTCTACGTCTACTATTAACTGTATTTATATGTATGTGATACGCTCTACGTCTACTATTAACTGTATTTATATGTATGTGATACGCTCTACGTCTACTATTAACTGTATTTATATGTATGTGATACGCTCTACGTCTACTATTAACTGTATTTATATGTATGTGATAAGCTCTACGTCTACTATTAACTGTATTTATATGTATGTGATACGCTCTACGTCTACTATTAACTGTATTTATATGTATGTGATACGCTCTACATCTACTATTAACTGTATTTATATGTATGTGATAAGCTCTATGTCTACTATTAACTGTATTTATATGTATGTGATACGCTCTACATCTACTATTAACTGTATTTATATGTATGTGATACGCTCTACATCTACTATTAACTGTATTTATATGTATGTGATACGCTCTACGTCTACTATTAACTGTATTTATATGTATGTGATACGCTCTACGTCTACTATTAACTGTATTTATATGTATGTGATACGCTCTACGTCTACTATTAACTGTATTTATATGTATGTGATACGCTCTACGTCTACTATTAACTGTATTTATATGTATGTGATAAGTTCTATGTCTACTATTAACTGTATTTATATGTATGTGATACGCTCTACATCTACTATTAACTGTATTTATATTTATGTGATACGCTCTACGTCTACTATTAACTCCTGTATTTATATGTATGTGATACGCTCTACGTCTACTATTAACTGTATTTATATGTATGTGATACGCTCTACGTCTACTATTAACTGTATTTATATGTATGTGATACACGCTCTACGTCTACTATTAACTGTATTTATATGTATGTGATACGCTCTACTACTATTAACTGTATTTACTGTATTTGTATGTATGTGATACGCTCTACGTCTACTATTAACTGTATTTATATGTATGTGATACACTCAGTCTACTATTAACTGTATTTATTTGTATGTGATACGCTCTACATCTACTATTAACTGTATTTATATGTATGTGATACGCTCTACGTCTACTATTAACTGTATTTATATGTATGTGATACGCTCTACGTCTACTATTAACTGTATTTATATGTATGTGATACACTCTACGTCTACTATTAACTGTATTTATATGTATGTGATACGCTCTACGTCTACTATTAACTGTATTTATATGTATGTGATACGCTCTACGTCTACTATTAACTGTATTTATATGTATGTGATACGCTCTACGTCTACTATTAACTGTATTTATATGTATGTGATACGCTCTACGTCTACTATTAACTGTATTTATATGTATGTGATACACTCTACGTCTACTATTAACTGTGTTTATATGTATGTGATACGCTCTACGTCTACTATTAACTGTATTTATATGTATGTGATACGCTCTACGTCTACTATTAACTGTATTTATATGTATGTGATAAGTTCTACGTCTACTATTTATTCATTTATTTTGTTCTTTATTGCATCCTTAAACAGAAGAATACAATGGGCGGACTTAATGCCTTGAGGCATTCTCTACCAGTTAACCCATACCATTTACTGTATTTAAAGATTTTAATGATTATACTTTTTGATTCAAGTGAACCAGAAGGAGTGCCATCAACAGCTCTACGTGAAATATCTGTGCTACGTGATTTGAATCATCCGTCGGTTGTGCGTCTCCTTGATGTATTGCTTGCCGACACCAAACTTTTCCTTGTATTTGAATTCTTACACATGGATCTCAAACGTCTCATGGATCTCACAAAAGGGCCTCTACCTCTTGATCTTGTTAAGGTATTTTATTTACATTTTTTTATGATTTTAAAATTTATTATCATTAAATATTATTTGCACCACAAGCAGTTTGCAAAATACTGTAATATAATTTTCATTATCATTAATATTAATATAAGTGTGAGATATAAGTGTGTAAAATAGCTTTTTATTTGACTGTTACCATTTTAATTATTAGTAGATTGTAAACTGTAGTGATGTAGTAACAGAATTCACCACTAGAACGATGAGTAGAAGAAAATGTAGTAAAAATTATAGCACTCGTATTTTGCTTCGTCGTAGTCAGATAAAAGCATGGGACAGCGTCTGCTCTCATTTGTGTTGAAAGTTGTGTCTATTTTTATTTTCATGTTATATGTTTCCAGACAATCATACGGCATAATGATTATCTTTTTAACATTAAAAATCAATGTGGAGAAAACAATTTTATTGCAGTTAGAAGTTTGCATGTTTTTACATCTATATGACTGATAATTTAGGTAGTAAATATTGATGACACAAGAGAGAGAACATCGACTGCATTTCTGAAATAGTGTCCATTTCTGGGACTTAATAGTAACAGTTTAATTTCTGTACTTAAGATGGCGCACTCGTTCTGAGAAATATAGGATTTTAAATACCTACTGCCATTGCTGCGTGTAAAATTGATAATATGACGAAATATTTAGTTTTTACTTCATAATATAGTTTCGTTGTACTACTTTAGGAAGTTTTTCTAACGTTTTTATGTATTATTTAAGTAATGAAGTATTTCAGGGATAATAGCTTTATAGCCCTTACTGGCTAGCTAGCAGGAGGACACAGGCAACAACACAATGTCGTACGTGCCATCGGATTGTGAGAGTGCACCCGTGCTTGCGCATACACTTGGCCACTATATTCCTGTCCCACGCCGATGTCTAGTGTCCGTTGAGACTGGCTCGGCGTGACCGGAATTCGGTTGGGAGCACATTACGATCAATTGTGAAATGGCGTCAATAAAGCAGTGCCCTTATGATCTTATATTCTTCTATTTTTAAAGAAATATTATATTTTTTTAAACCTTACGCAGTTTACATACCTACATAAATTCTACAATGACAAACATCTAGAGCCGAAACAATTATTGTAGGTCATACAAATACTTGTTCCGTGCGGGATTCAAAACTCATTGCTAAACCACTGTGCCACAGAGTCCTGTTGTGCTATTTGATTGATTGATGAAGAGCTATTGTATCACAGAACCATGTATGCAAACAAGATTATAGTTTCCGAGCTATAAGAAAGTGACCATATTAACCAGATGAACATATTATCGTGATTGCCAATTAAAGTCCACTGCTGAAGCAGGTGTCTCTATAGTTTGCCTCTTACGAGGGATATTTGCGTGAGTCGGCGCGCTTGGCAACCGAGTCGCAGGAAGGCGCTGCTGCCCGTCTCCTGCTTACTTTCTCTCCGTCGACTCTTGTGACACGTGTGTGTGCGTGTGTGGGCGCAGAGCTACCTGCGGCAGCTGCTGGAGGGCATTGCGTACTGCCACGGGCGGCGCGTACTGCACCGCGACCTCAAGCCGCAGAACCTGCTGGTGGACGCGGAGGGCCGCATCAAGCTGGCTGACTTCGGGCTAGCGCGCGCCTTCGGCATCCCCGTGCGGGCCTACACGCACGAGGTGGTCACGCTGTGGTACCGCGCGCCCGAGATCCTGCTCGGCGCCAAGTTCTACTCCACCGCCGTCGACGTCTGGAGCCTCGCCTGCATCTACGCCGAGATGGTGAGCGGCCAGCCTCTTGTAGTCCTCGCTTGTGTTCTTGTTAGTGTTGCCAAATCACTTTTTATGTTGCTATTATTTTTTAAATATTAAAAAAATGATAGCAAATGAGATTAACATTACTAATATTTCCTTTAACCACGGTTCACGACAGTAGTCAAATGGCGGATTCGAATCTACGACCCATGAGCTCGCGGTCCGCACCTTTTAGGGTATCATATTGTTTTCAATAGATTGCTGTTAATACACATGTCACCGCGCGTCACTTCAAAAGAATTTTTAAACTTTGCTAGCAGAGTGAATGTCTAATACGCACGATATTGCTAAATACTGTATAGCGGTACTAAACAGGCAAGATCGCATTTACCGATTGCGGACTCGTAACTGATACTGATTATTAGATTCATCATTTTTAGGGTTCCGTAGTGAACTAGGAACCCTTATAGTTTCGCCATGTCTGTCTGTCCGTCGCTCGCGTCCGTAGGCTTTGACCACCTAATCCTAGGCCCACCCTACACGTGTCCCCCGGGTGGTGCTAAATGAGCGACAAGCCGAAAGCACAGACTCGGCTCCTCGCCGTGGTAGCGGCGTTAAATATACCACCCCATTCGCACCATGAGGAATCAAATTAAAGAAATGGCCCCGAGTTCCTGGCGCCCCTTTAATGGGGCAGGGGTGCGAAGAATCTCCGGGAGGAAAACCGGCGACGAGGCTCGCCACCCGTCACGTTCTGTCTCCCGGAGGGGCGAAAAGTGGATTGCAGAGGCCCGTCTGGCTACGTTGAATGTATGTGGAGCAATGAATGATAAAATGGATGAAGTATGCGAGGTGATGTATGATAGAGGAATAGATTTGTTATGTATAAATGAGACGAAACGGAAGGGGAAGGATGTCACTACACATGGCATGTATACCGCATACTGGTCTGGTGTAGACGAGCTCGAGCGGGCATGCCAGGGAGTAGGTATCATCCTATCAGAAAGAATGGTGCAATGTGTGAAAGAGTATGAATGTGTAAGCCCAAGACTGCTATGGATACGATTGAAAGTGGGCTTAAAGAAGTTGTTTGTGCTAGGGGTCTACGCCCCAGACATGTCTAAGCCCACTCATATCCGAGAGCAGTTTTGGGAAATGGTAAGGATGGTATTAATGAAATGTAAGGGAAATGAAAATGTTGTTATGCTAGGAGATTTTAATGGAAGAGTTGGGGTGAGGAGGCTTGGTTATGAAAGGATATTGGGAACGTTTGGTGATGAAAGTATAAATGAGAATGGTGAAACACTGTATGTATGGAAAAGAATCTTTTTGTGACGAACACTTTCTTTCGCCACAAGAGGATTCACATGTACACTGGGGAAAGAGGTGATGATAGAAGCATGATAGATTTCATAATTGTGGATGAAAGATTGAGGAGCGCAGTGGTGGATACAAGGGTTTACCGGGGGTCAAACGTAGGAACGGATAATTTTTTGGTTTTATGCCGAATTAATGGTCTATTCAGGCGGTGGCGCCATCGGTCATCTGTGTCTACCACTGCGTTACAGCGTATTAGAACAGAAAGATTACAAGATGAAGGTGAGAAAAACAAGTTTAAATGTAGACTGAAAGAAAACGTAAGTGGTTTGGATGAATTATGTATGAATGAGTTAGACTTGGAGAATGTATGGCAAAATGTTAAGAAAGGTTTAGTAGATGCAGCTACCGAAGTATGTGGTGTTAGTAAAAGAAAGAATGAAAGGAAAAATAATACGTTATGGTGGGATGATGAGATACGTACGGAAGTTGAAGCAAAGAAGAGAGCATGGCTAGATTTACTAGCAACTAAGGCTGGTAATTCTAGCGGTACGAATGATGATTTTGAAAGAAAAAAGGCAGTCTTTAGACATCTAAATAAAAGAGTAAAAGAAGTAGTTGAAAGGAAAAAGCAAGAAAGAACGGATAAGAATGATAGAAGAATATCGGATAACTTCCAGGTAAATATTAAAATGTTCTGGAAACTCGTAAGAACTGCCAGGGGATGTTCAAAACAGCCTATAATGAATGCTATAAGAGATGAGAATGGCTATATTCTGAATGATGAAGTTTTGAGTTTAAAGAGATGGAAGGAATATTTTGAAAGCATGTTTATGAGTGAGGAGACAACGTATGAACTGAATGAAATAGGAACTCGAAAGAAGAGGAAGGAGGTAGCGAGATAAGTATAGATGAAATAATGAAAGCAATGAAAAGCATGAAAGCAGGTAAGGCTGCCGGATATGATAGAGTTTCACTCGAAATGCTAAGGGCTGGAGAGGAAGTGGTGGCAGGCCTGCTGCACACCTTGTTTAATTTATGCTGGGAACTGAAGCGGGTACCGGGAGACTGGTGCAAAGCCGTGATAGTCCCAGTATATAAGGGAAAAGGGTCGCAGCAGGACTGTAAAAACTACCGCGGTATCAGCCTTCTTAGCATCGTGGGAAAACTGTATGCCAAGGTACTAATTGCAAGGGTCATGAAAGAAACCGATGGAAAAATTTGGGATGTGCAAGCGGGATTTAGAAAGGGAATGGGATGTACAGATCAAGTCTTCTCCATTCGCATGATTGCGGAGAAGTTTTTGGCCAAAAACCAAAAGGTTTTTTGTGCGTTCATGGACTTGGAGAAGGCCTATGACAGAGTGGATAGGAATGTGCTATGGCAAACACTGAACTCATTTGGGTTGAGTGCTGGCTTGATACAGGCCTTGGAATCTCTTTATAGGGACTCTAGTGCTTGTGTTAGGATCAACGGGGTCTACTCGGCCTGGTTTGGCATCCATAAAGGTGTCAGACAGGGCTGTGTGGCTTCCCCGTAGTTGTTCAACCTATTTATGGACAGTTGTTTGCAAAATTTGAAAGTTGAAGAATGCGGATTAAGAATGGGTGAGTTAACCATCAAATGCCTTTTGTACGCCGATGATCAAGTTATTCTTGCGTCGTCGGCGGCTGAGTTGCAAATGATGGTTACATTAATGAACAGATCATTAAAAGAAAGGGGTATGAAAGTGAACGCAAGTAAGACAAAAATTATGGTTTTTGAAAGAGATGAAAGTAAAACGATATGTGAAATAAGAATAGAAGGGGAGTTGATCGAGCAAGTAGTTGAGTTTGTATATTTGGGTTGCGTATTTAGCAGGGATGGGAGATATGATAAGGATATAGAACGACGAGTGAACGCAGGAAACAGAGTAAATGGAGCCCTGCACTCTATTGTGAAGAGTCAAAATGTGTCAAAAAAGGCACGTATGGCAATTCACAATGCTGTGTTGGTCCCTACTTTAACGTATGGTAGTGAAAGTTGGGTATGGCAGAAGAAGCACGAGAGTAGAATAAATGCAGTAGAAATGCGGTCGTTAAGGAGTATGTTAGGGCTGAATCTGAATGACAGGGTGAAAAATTGTGTGATAAGAGAAGAGTGTGGTTTGCAAGATGATGTTGTGACCAGGATTAAGAAAGGAATGCTTCGGTGGTTTGGTCACGTGGAAAGAATGGATGAGGAAAGAGTGACAAACAAAATTTATGTTGCAGAAGTGAATGGCAGAGTCGGAAAGGGACGTCCTAGGCGAAAATTTATCGACCAAATTGGCGATTTATTGAAAACGGGCCAAATTAGGAGTACCCTTAACCGACGAGCATGCATGCGTAGGTGTATGGATGTGAAGGAGGCGAGAGAGGTGTGTCAGGATCGTGCCAAATGGAAGTCTGTAGTCTCTGCCTACCCCTCTGGGTGACAGGCGTGAGTGTTTATGTATGTCTGTCCGTCTGTCCGTCCTCGCTTAATCTCTGTGACCTTTAGCACTAGAAAGCTGAAATTTGGTACCAATATGTGTATCAATCACGCCGACAAAGTGGTAAAATAAAAATTGGAAAAAAATGTTTTATTATGGTAGCCCCCCTATATGTAAAGTGGGAAGTGATTTTTTTTTTAATTTCAACCCTAACGTGTGATGATGTTGGAAAGGTATTTAAAAATGAGTAGGGGTTTACTAAAATCATTTTTTGATAGTGTCATTAATTTCGGAAATAATCGCTCCAAAAGTAAAAAACAATGTGTCCCCCTCGTCTAACTTTTGAACCATAAGTTTAGAAAATATGAAAAAAATCTGAAAAGTAGAACTTTATAAGTACTTTCTAGGAAAATCATTTTGAACTTGGATGGAAACAACAGTACCCACTACCGGGAGCAGTTGCAGGAACGCGGAGCGCGAACATAATGGATACCCACCTTTAAACTCATAAGTGGGAACATTTATTGTGACGGACGGGAAACTACGGAACCCTACACTGAGCGTGGCCCGACACGCTCTTGGCCGGTTTTTTGATAACACATTTTGTGATAAAACCACCAGCCTGAGCTGCGTATTTTTATGACACTGGTAAAGATGAAAAAATTTGAAAAAGTCCTCTTTCAAATTAATTTTTGATTAAAATATAACGCAAATTATAGCTTTCAGGTTTAAAGCAGTGCACTGGTAGCTTTGAGAAACCTTGTATCTATCTACCAATTGATACAGTTCATTATTGTTGTACCATCTACAATTTAAAAGTGGCTACTTGATTCCACCAAGGTTGAAATTACTCACTGTGTTCGATTAAGCAGTTTTATTAATAATACTAATGCGACATTGTAGTTATTTTTATGCATAACAAAAATGTGGAAATTAACTGTAACAAATTGTAAATAATCCCACCCTAGTAAATTCACTCAGGGAGCAACAGAATAGATCAATGTCTTAAGCTATTCTATTAAGAAAGCGTAACGTTCGCGTTAAAGGTGCTTTATCCAGTAAATTGGTTCGGGCGCGCGGCACGGAGAGCAGCCGCGGCCGCCGCCGTTTCCATACGTACCCGTCTGGAACACACAGCCCAATCCTCCCCAATATTATATATTTTTCCCCTCAGCACTTAATAAAAGGCTAATGCGAGGGCTCGTTTTACCCTCAACTCGTTGTAGCCAACCACACCCAGAATAAATAAAGTTGGGTACATAGGGTAGACCCCATAGTAGCGCATATACAGGTATCTAATAAATTTATTTTGCACACGTTCTAGCTTTGTACTATACCTATTTTCATGTGGCGACTAAATCACGGCGTTAAACTCCATAATATTACTTCTTACCAGTCTATTATAGAGTAATGATTAAATTGATGTCAACCGTAAAACCGTGAACTGTGCGAAGAATGAAGTCCAAGTTTCTATACGCTTTCTTACAGCAATAGAGAATGTGTTCCCTAAATGATAATTCACTATTTATCCGAAGGCCTAGATCTTTAACTCTTACCATTGGCGAACCATCCACTTCATAGTTATATTGAATGGGGGTGTGCTTTATAGTAAATGAAATGGTAACACACTTGGAGGTGTTCAACTGTAAACGGCTATTTTTGGTCCATGCCACTAGTCTGTTTACGTCCGGTTGTAGTTTTTCACAGTCTGCCAATGTTTGTACAATTTGATACAACTTGAGGTCTTCAGCAAAAAGAAGGTACTTAGATTCCTTAACTACTTCAGGCACATCGTTTACTAGTAATAAAAACTGAAGGTCCTAAACTACTGCCCTGGCTTACTCCAAATTTTGTAATATTTGGGTCCGACGTGTGACCGGCATATTCCACATACTGCTTTCTACCTGTCATACAGCTGGCGAATAAATTAAAAAACTGTGGAGTACACCGAACGGTCGCTAACTTTTTTAGCAGGACGTTATCCACTAAGTGTAACGCTTTCTAAAGTCGAAGTAAGCGGCGTCGACTTGTACCCCCCTATCCACTGCGGGCACAACTTCAGCCATGTAGCTAAGAAGGTTGCTAGTGGTATTTTTCATTGTCTTTTCATTATAAACACTTCCTGTGTATCCTTAATTAACAATATGAATTTAAAATGAAAAAAATCATACGAAATACGTATCACTTCAGGACTGAATGAAATCTCATTACTAGATATCAAAAAGTATTCCCGGTTTTCCTCACCTACTATGCAAAATGTCAAATGTTATGACATAGCTGTGACGGCTGTGGCTGCTTGCAGTCGACTAAAGGAGTGACGGAGAATTGATTGTAACTTGTCCGTAATGTATTAAGCTTGGAGAGTCCATCAAATAGTATACATAGAAGTGTTCGGCTACTGTAGGAACGTGCATCATCCGTTGTTGTTCTCCATGCAATTGATAAAATGCGGTGGGGTGGGTGTTGGTGGCAGGCGAGCGGGCGCACGCTGTTCCCGGGCGACAGCGAGATCGACCAGCTGTTTCGTGTGTTCCGCGCGCTGGGCACGCCGGGCGGCGCGCTGTGGGCGGGCGCGCGCCGCCTGCCGCCCGACTTCCGCGCGGACTTCCCGCGCTGGCCGCCGCGTGCCGCGCGCCTGCTGCTGCCCGAGCCGCTGCGCGCGCAGCCGCACGCTGCCGCGCTCTTCGAGGCCATGCTGCGCTACGAGCCGGCCGAGCGCGTGGCGGCGCGTGCCGCGCTGCTCCACCCCTACCTGGCCGACGCGCGCCGCACGCCGCCCCCGCTGCCCGCCTTGCACCCCCCTGCCCTCTGCCTCCCCCTCTCCCTCCCCCGACCCCACACCGGCCACGTAGCGCTATGCACCCGACCCCCGACACTCACCAGCGCTCACGCCGGCACTCATCACGTAGCGCATCCTGCTGCGCCTTGTATATACTCGCTTACAAAATAAATATTTATTCCGATACTAGAATTTTCATTACACATCTCTATGAAAAATAAGGACAAAACACTTGAACATATTCAAATTTAATAAAGATATTGATTAATTTGCAACCTTCCGCTAACTAAATACAATGATGTGTCTTACCGGGATTGAAGAGCACCTTCGGCCCTCCCTCAATTGCGTGCACTAATTCCGTCACCACTACTCCAACACCACTACTCCCGGCACCACTATTTCCAACACCATTATTCTAGAAAAGACACACCATCGACGATAATACGACACGTGTTTTGCCTCTACACGAGGCATCCTCAGGTGATGTAGACTCTAATAGTAATAGTGGTGTTGGAAGTAGTGGTGCTGGGAGTAGTGGTGCTGGGACTAGTGGTGACGGAATTAGTGCACGCAATTGAGGGATGGTGTGAGGTGCTCTTCAATCCAGGTAAGACACATCATTGTATTTAGTTAGCGGAAGGTTGCAAATTAATCAATATCTTTATTATAATGGATTTCCGCAAAATAACGCCTGATTCTATCAGTTATATTCAAATTTGTTTCCTAAACAATATTATTCAAATCCATTGGGATCCTGCTAAAAATCAAGGCAATCAGAAATTTTTGAAATTAGGCATAAAATTGTCATAGGCATAAAAATTATTTTGAAGTGCATAAAACAGAAATCTATATCATTAATGAAAATCGCAAACAGCAATAGACCAACTAACGATCCCTGGGATATTCCTGAGCGGAGGTACACAGCTGCTGATATATAACCATTGAAAGTAGTTTGACAGTGATTTTCAATATAATACTTAATCTGTAATAAGTAATAAAATCAAAAATTTTATACAACCAGCTTCAACATTCGTGAAATTAAACAACTTCATCAAATTAAACATTATTATGGATAGCCCAAAAACTAGTAATCAGATCATGATCAAACTTATACGGGAGAACATGAGGAGCACCAGCTTTTAAATAAGGAAAGAATCTCCAAAATCGGTTCACCTACAAAAAAGTTTTATAAGAGAACACACAAAAAATAGTCAACAGTCCTCTAATGTTGCAAGCAACTTCGGGGAGTGATCCCGACGTGCCGAGATGGACATGTCAGCAACACGTGAGCTGCCGTTTCTTCCGCCCCCATACATGCCCTGCACAGGGGACTATCTGTAACACCGATGACAAACACACATACATGAGGGAGCAGCTAAACTAATAACGGGACGGCATGTGTCGAAACAGGCCTCATGCTCAGACCACAGATGATTCTGCTGCGTACACCGTATCGATATCCCCGCTACACCACCATGGAGAAATCCCCGCAAGACTGATAAAACAAAATACCTTAATAGGCTGACGTCTTCACTCGTCGTAACTCGCGGGTTTCGAGGGGACAAATACCACAGCAGATCAGTCGCTCCTAGAAGTACAGGTAGCAGCTGTTACTAAAGAAAGGATGTTAGCTACCATGAATCATGACCAGAAATCACTCCAACAATGCATGCTGAGGTAAAGCAACCATGGTGGTGTAAAGAACTAGATATGAACCGTAAGAAGGTAAGAAAAGCCCTAAATAGGGTCATGAATACCTCAATGGATGAAGACTGGCAACTTTACACGAAAGCTAAGTATGAATACAAAAAATGTATCATGTATCGACGCTTGTGAACAAGCGAATCGGATAAGGAAAATCCTAGCTAAACAGAACACGCCGGAATCCATCTCTCTAAAAAAAAACCGACGGAAGCTATTCGACATCGCCGGATGAAACCCAACACATCCTAATTGAAACCCACTTCCCAGGTTGATGCGTAATTGAGAGGGTAAACCGGCATGAAGATACACTGACACCAACAGAAGAAGACTGGAATTTAGCACAGAGGGGTAACGATGGATAAAATCCATTGGGCCATTCATAGTTTCCTACCCTATAAGGCGGCAGGACCTGACGGCATATTCCCGGCACTCCTACAGTGGGGGGGGGGGGGTTTAAGCCCTAATAGCCAGACTTGTAGACCCTAAATCCTACAGACCAATTAGTCTCACATCTTTTCTTCTAAAAATTATGGAGAGGATGTTTGAAAGGGAATTAGGGGGGTCGATGCTAATTAACATACCGCTACACGACAAACAACACGCCTACAGCGTAGGTAAATCGACAGAATCGGCACTTCAATTTGTACTTGTAATAAAAAGATTGAAGAGGCCATCTAAAACAAAGTAATATGTCTAGGTTCCTTCATAGACATATGTAGATGCTTTTGACAGAACGAACTTCTCTAGCATAAAAGGTGCACTAAGTATACATAAAGTTGAACCAGCACTGATTGAATGGATACTAAACATGCTCAGTACACGAACAATAAAAATTGCTGGTGAATTTCAAAGAATTCAGATCATGAAAGGCTGCCCGCAGTGTGGGGTCCTTTCACCTCTCCCGTGGAATATGGTCATTAGTGAACTTATCACCAAATTAAATGCCAATCATTTCTACACAGTACATTATGTAGATGACCTGACAATAATGGCCTCTGGAAAGACAGCAAGCCTGGTGTGCGACCTGACCCAAGCGGCTCTCCGTATAATGGAGAGATGGTGCAGGGAATATGAATTAACCCTTAATCCAAATAAAATGGTCCTAGTAATGTTCAAACAAAAACGAATGCTGAATAACTATCATCCCCCAAGTCTTCTCAGCACAAAACTCCAGCTATCTTCTGAGGTAAAATACTTAGGTCTTACCTAGGACAGTTAACTCAATTGGAATAAACACATAGAAAACAAAATCAACAAAGTTAGTATAACTTTCTGGTAATGCTGAAACATGATTGGCAAACGATGGGGTCTGATGCCAGAAATTATACTCTGTACAAAACTGTAATTCGGCCCATCATCACATACGGCGCTCTGGCATGGTGGAACAAAACAATTGAAGCCACCACTATAAAGAACCAGAAACTGGCATGCATGGCTGCCACAACCTGCATAAGAACTAAGTACACCAACACTTTAATGCTTACAGCAAATGAGTGGAATAATTTGCCGGCGTCTATCTTACCGTCCGAATACAATCTGGGCGTCTTCAAGGCAACAGTGAATAGGCCTTTATTACCCTAAGACAGTGCGATTTACCTTCTAACGCTGCATCACCACCTACCACCAGGTGGGGTTGTGATCAAGCATTGGCTTATAAAAAAGTAAAAACAAGCAACAGCAGCTTTAGAGGCTATGCTGGAGCTAACCCCGCTTCATCTACACATACAACAAGAAGCTACGTTAGCTGCCAATAGACTCAAGACTTTAAATCTTTTGAGTAAGAGTAGAGTCCCGAAAATTCCTATCTTACAAGCCAAGTACGATAAGATCCAAAACAATTTGTATTCGATAAGAAGTATAAGATACTATTAAATGAAACCGGCCAGCCGGAGGGATTATGTCCAAAATAGCTTAGAGTTTTCACGGATGGTTTTAAAACAAGTGAAGGTGTAGGATCTGGACCTTTCTCTGAAGCCCCCAATATCCACATATGTACACCGCTGCGTACCCATAACACAGTAGTTCAGGCGGAATGTATGGGTATCATCCAATCGGACATAGATGCTAGGAAGTTAATAGAATTCTCCATCAGCAAAGCATACTGACCGACAGTATGGCGGTAGTACAAGCTCTGAGTTGCTACGTGGTGAAACTCGGGACTAATAAATGAATGCCATCAACGATTAAATGAGGTATGTAAACACAAAATGTGACTCTGCAATAGATAAAGTACAGACACAGTAGATGTCAACAATGCAGCAGACGAACTGGTCAGAAGAGGATCGGCTCTGGCCACTGTATGGCCGCAACCAATAAAACCAATACCCTCTGGTAACGTTCGTTCACTGGTACAATCTAAGATCTGTGAAACCTAGTAGACTGTAGACAAGTTAGGGAGGCCCTGTCTGAAATGAAGTCGTTTAAGCGAGGTTCTAATGAGACTGAACAAGCCACAGATCAGGATAGTAACAAGTGCTATCACTGGACATGGCTCCTTTAACAAACATGTATTTATCATAGGTGTTACAGATAGTGTTGCCCAAATGCAAGAACAAGACGAGACTTAGCCAGTCTTGGTCTTGGTCTTGCGCCAATACACCTGGTCTTGTTCTTGGTCTTGGTATTGCGCTCTCAGTCTTGTTCTTGGTCTTGGTCTTGCAGCAAGAGTCTCGCAAGTCTCGCAATTACCTATTAGCCTATTGTTATTTATTAAACGTTACTTTAGATCTTAGAACAACTTAACAGAGTAGGCACATTTTGAGCTTGAATTAACATAGCCATAGAAAGACCAACCAAATTAATAAATGTCTAAACATTTATTTAGATATTCGAAAAATCAACTAATACCGGGTGGGGTTTGAACCCACGACCTAAGCGATCCGTGCCGATGCTCTAACCAACTGAGCTGTCTACCAAGTCTCACGGCCACGGGAGTTAGTCTGTTTCTTAATAAACGTTTACATTTAATAAGCTTACATGTGTATAAAAAGCAAATTAATGACATTAACTTGACTGTATTATAAAGAACATTATCTGTCTAGAAAGAGATTGATAGACCCTTATATGAAATGGAATAAAAGAGTTATACAATTTACCATTTATTTAAATAAAAAATAAAATACAATACAAATTAAATTACATAACAGTACAATTACAATTACACAACAGCTTTGACATTACAGTTACTTTATATTAATTCTTTTGACCAAGAATTAATACCATCTGGCTGACTCATCACCTAACCTATTTCTATGTTTTCTAATACTAATCATGCTTTAGAAATTAATCTCTCAGCAGGTACTGAAGTTCCAGGTATTGAAAGAAAATTACTGGCCATCTTCGATAAAGTCGGATATTCCGTCTCATGCGTCCTCCACCACTCTAAAATGTCTTCCGAACTGGCGGCTCTGGGTTCTTCTTATCGCCCACATATAATCTTCGAATAGTTTAAGTGTTGTTGCGTTTGTGAAAGACTATGATACGCTGTTACCCGATATCTTTGATTTTTTTTATGTTACATAACTTAATGAAAATTGCTGTTCCTATTAACGACATTGACTTATCATTAAAATATAGAGCAAAAGTTTAAAGTGAAATGTTTTAAGCCAAACGTTAAATCTTTTGGTTTGATTTATATCAAAAGTACCCGCAAGTACTTTCTTAATTTTTTTAATTAACCCAAATATGTTAACAATTTAACCATAAAGTACAGTGGATAAAAAAAAAAAAAAATATATATATATATATACAGATTATAAATAAAATAATAAATATCTTTCCTTCTCATTTTTCGATGACGAAGCTACACAAGTATATTTTCGATCAATTTGCCCAAATATAGTGTTTCCTAAAAGGTCCACACTTAGAAGGAAGGTCAAAGAACGGTTTGAAGAGCTTCAATTGAATCTTAAAAAACGACTACAATAATTTTCATCTAAAATGTCATTTACCATTGATGGATGGGTCCTTGATTTTACCATCACGCGGTCGACATACTAGGGTAGATATTGCAACGATTTTCCACGAATGTTTATTGGAATTTGGAAAATGTTTATTGAAATTGTTAATTGGAATGGGCGAAAAGTGGATTGCGGAAACCCGTCTGGCTACGCTGAATGTATGTGGAGGAATGAACGATAAGATGGATGAAGTATGCGAAATGATGAATGACAGAGGAATAGATGTGTTATGTGTAAATGAGACGAAACGAAAGGGAAAGGATGCCACTGCACATGGCACGTATACCGCGTATTG
The DNA here is from genome assembly GCA_907164705.1 of Parnassius apollo. Taxonomy (NCBI): domain Eukaryota; kingdom Metazoa; phylum Arthropoda; class Insecta; order Lepidoptera; family Papilionidae; genus Parnassius; species Parnassius apollo. The sequence continues at coordinate 4,967,500 of CAJQZP010001262.1, forward strand.
GTCTGGCGTAGACGAGACCGAACAGGCATGCCAGGGTGTCGGTTTCATCCTTTCAGAAAGAATGGGTCAATGTGTGAAAGAGTATGAATATGTAAGCCCGAGGCTGCTATGGATACGAATTAAAGTGGGCTTAAAAAAGCTGTTCCTGCTAGGGGTGTACGCTCCAGACATGTCTAAGCCCACTTACATCCGAGAGCAGTTTTGGGACATGGTAAGGATGGTGTTGACAAAATGTAAGGAAAATGAAAATATTATTATGTTAGGAGACTTTAATGGAAGGGTTGGGGTGAAGAGGTCTGGTTATGAAAGGATATTGGGAATGTTTGGTGATGAAAGTATAAATGAGAATGGTGAAGACCTCCTCACCGTATGTGTGGAAAAGAATCTTTTTGTGACGAATACTTTTTTCGTCATAAGAAGATTCACATGTATACATGGGAAAGAGGTGATGATAGAAGCATGATAGATTTCGTAATTGTGGATGAAAGAATGAGGAGCGCAGTCGTAGATACAAGGGTTTACCGGGGGTCCAACGTAGGGACGGATCATTACTTGGTCTTATGTCGAATTAATGGTCTTTTCAAGCGTTGGCGGCATCGGACATCTGTGTCTACCACTGCGTTACAGCGTATAAGAATAGAGAAGTTACAAGATGAAGATGTGAAAGAGAAGTATAAATGTAGACTGAGAGGAAGTTTAGATGTTTGAATGAGTTGTGTATAAATGATTTAGACTTGAATACTGTGTGGGACAATATTAAGAAATGTTTGGTGGATGCCGCCACTGAAGTATGTGGTGTAAGTAAGAGAACAAATGAAAGGAAAAGTAATACGTAGTGGTGGGATGATGAGGTACGGGTGGAAATTGAATCAAAGAAGAAAGCATGGTTATATTTACTAGCAACCAAAGCTGGTAATTCTTCTGGTATGGATGATGAGATTGAAAGAAAAAAGGCAGAATTTAGACGTCTAAATAAGAGAGTAAAAGAAGTTGTTGAAAGGAAAAAGAAAGAAAGAACGGATAAGAATGATAGAAGGATATCTGATAATTTCCAGGCTAACATAAAAATGTTCTGGAAACTCGTAGGAACTGCCAGGGGAAATACAAAACAGCCTATAATTAATGCTATAAGAGACGAGAATGGATGTATTCTGAATGATGAAGCTTCGAATTTAAACAGATGGAAGGAATACTTTGAAAGCGTGTTTATGAGTGAAGAGTCGTCTGAATTAAATGAACTAGAAATTCCGAAAGAAGTGGAAAGGGGTATGGAGATAAGTGTAGATGAAATAATGAAAGCAGGTAAGGCAGCTGGATATGATAGAGTATCACTCGAGATGTTAAGGGCTGGAGAGGGAGTGGTGGCAGGCCTGCTGTACACCTTGTTTAATTTATGTTGGGAATTAAATCGGGTACCGGGTGACTGGTGTAAAGCAGTTATAGTACCAATATATAAAGGAAAAGGGTCACAGCAGGACTGCAAAAACTACCGTGGTATCAGCTTGCTTAGTATTGTGGGTAAACTGTATGCTAAGGTGTTAATTGAAAGAGTTATGAAAGAAACTGATGGAAAAATTTGGGATGTGCAAGCGGGTTTTAGAAAGGGAATGGGGTGTACAGATCAAGTCTTTTCCATGCGCATGATTGCGGAGAAGTTTTTGGCCAAAAACCAGAAAGTTTTTTGTGCGTTCATGGATATGGAAAAGGCTTATGACAGAGTGGACAGGAATGTGTTATGGCAAACACTGAACTCATATGGGTAGAGCGCTGGTTTGGCATTAAGGTCTCTTTATAGGGACTCTAGTGCTTGTGTCAGGATCAATGGGGTCTACTCGGACTGGTTTGGCATCCAAAAAGGTGTCAGACAGGGCTGTGTAGCTTCCCCTTGGCTGTCAACCTATTTATGGACAGGTGTTTGCAAACTTTGAAAGATGAAGAATGTGGGTTAAGAATGGGCGAGTTAACCGTCAAATGCCTTTTGTATGCCGACGATCAAGTCATATTTGCGTCATCGGCGGCTGAGTTGCAAATGATGGTTACATTAATGAACTGGGGATTAAAAGAAAGGGGAATGAAAGTGAACGCAAGTAAGACGAAAGTGATGGTTTTTGAAAGAGAAGAAAGCAAAACGGTATGTGAAATAAGAATAGAAGGAGAGTTAATTGAGCAAGTGGATGAGTTTGTGTATTTGGGATGTGTATTTAGCAGGGATGGTAGATATGATAGGGATATAGAACGACGAGTAAATGCAGGGAATAGAGCGAATGGGGCACTACACTCTATTGTGAAGAACCAGAATGTATCAAAAAAAGGCACGTATGGTAATTCATAATGCTGTGTTAGTCCTTACTTTAATGTATGGTAGTGGAAGCTGGGTGTGGCAGAAGAAGCACGAAAGTAGAATAAATGCTGTAGAAATGCGGTCTATAAGGAGTATGCTAGGGTTGAATCTGAATGACAGGGTGAGAAATTGCGTGATAAGAGATAAATGTGGTATGCAAGATGATTTTGTGACCAGGATTAAGAAAGGAATGCTTCGGTGGTTTGGTCATGTAGAAAGAATGAATGAGGAAAGAGTGACAAAGCAAATTTATATGGCAGATGTGAACGGCCGAGTCGGGAAGGGACGCCCTAGAAAAAAGTTTATCGACCAAATTGGCGATATTTTGAAAAGGGGCCACGTTAGAAGTACCCTTAACCAACGAGAATGTATGCGTAGATATATGGATGTAAAGGAGGCGAAAGAGGTATGTCAGGATCGTGCCAAATGGAAGTCCGTAGTCTCTGCCTACCCCTCTGGGTGACAGGCGTGAGTGTTTATGTATATATGTATGTATGTATGTATATGTTTATTGGAATATGACATAATTGATAAAATACAGGTTATCACGGTCGACAACGCAACTGCAAATACCAAATTTATGTATGAATTGGCAAGCTGCCGCACTTTGATTTAGACAATCAACATTTCCGGTGCTTTGCTCACATTTTGAACCTTGGTGTACAAGATTTATTAAAGACCTTAGCATTACACAGTGAAACTGACAATAAGGGACAAGAACAGCAGTATGAAGATAATGAAGACGAAACTGAGGAATATGTAAATACTCGTAATATAAATACTCGTATGTATACAGTATTTTCAGTTAAATAAAAAGAAGAGAAATATTAAAGAGGAAGTTTCAGTCTGCTTGTGAAGCAGCTGGCGTGCCATCAAATCTGAACCCCATACTCGACTGTCCAACGAGATGGAATTCCACATATGATATGATTGGATTTGGTTTAAAAGTGAGAACTGGCATTAACATATTGTGCACTTCTGTCACCGAATTGAATGATTTTCAAATCACAGATAGTGAATGGCAAATACTCGAAAAAATACATAAGTTTCCAATAAACTTTAAACTTCTATCAACGAAACTTGGTGGAGAAAAATATGTTACATTACCGCTAGTCATTGTATCATTCAATTTCTTGCTCGATAAAATTGAATCCATGGTAAAACAATTATATGAGAAACCTAATCGATCTGAAGTGGATGAAAGGCTCATTCTGGGTTTTCAAGCAGCTCGAGACAAAATGTTTAAACATTATAAAAAGAGCGACTGGATTTATTGTACCTCTTTAATTTTAGACCCAAGGCATAAGACTCAGACTTTTGACATGACATTATGGGGGAAGCAAATTAAAACAGAAAGCCTGCGCAAATTTAATGAACTTCATAAAGAATATAAAAGTCTACACTCAGTGAATACATCTCTAGAATCACCAAGAAATGAAAAGAAAGTATGTGAATATGATGAAGATGAAGACGTAATAGACTTTGATAAATTGTATGCATGTCCCTCAACGTCATCTGGATCTGGATCTTTTCATCAAGGCTTAGTTATAGACGAGTTGGAGGAGTACCTAAGTAAACCCAGAGCCGCCAGTTCGGAAGACATTTTAGAGTGGTGGAGGACGCATGAGACAGAATATCCGACTTTATCGAAGATGGCCAGTAATTTTCTTTCAATACCTGGAACTTCAGTACCTGCTGAGAGATTAATTTCTAAAGCATGATTAGTATTAGAAAACATAGAAATAGGTTAGGTGATGAGTCAGCCAGATGGTATTAATTCTTGGTCAAAAGAATTAATATAAAGTAACTGTAATGTCAAAGCTGTTGTGTAATTGTAATTGTACTGTTATGTAATTTAATTTGTATTGTATTTTATTTTTTATTTAAATAAATGGTAAATTGTATAACTCTTTAATTCCATTTCATATAAGGGTCTATCAATCTCTTTCTAGACAGATAATGTTCTTTATAATACAGTCAAGTTAATGTCATTAATTTGCTTTTTATATGTTTTGACCAAGTTTTAGCACATGTAAGCTTATTAAATGTAATCGTTTATTAAGAAACAGACTAACTCCCGTGGCCGTGAGACTTGGTAGACAGCTCAGTTGGTTAGAGCATCGGCACGGATCGCTTAGGTCGTGGGTTCAAACCCCACCCGGTATTAGTTGATTTTTCGAATATCTAAATAATTGTTTAGACATTTATTAATTTGGTTGGTCTTTCTATGGCTATGTTAATTCAAGCTCAAAATGTGCCTACTCTGTTAAGTTGTTCTAAGATCTAAAGTAACGTTTAATAAATAACAATAGGCTAATAGGTAATTGCGAGACTTGCGAGACTCTTGCTGCAAGACCAAGACCAAGAACAAGACTGAGAGCGCAATACCAAGACCAAGAACAAGACCAGGTGTATTGGCGCAAGACCAAGACCAAGACTGGCTAAGTCTCGTCTTGTTCTTGCATTTGGGCAACACTATCTGTAACACCTATGATAAATACATGTTTGTTAAAGGAGCCATGTCCAGTGATAGCACTTGTTACTATCCTGATCTGTGGCTTGTTCAGTCTCATTAGAACCTCGCTTAACGACTTCATTTCAGACAGGGCCTCCCTAACTTGTCTACAGTCTACTAGGTTTCACAGATCTTAGATTGTACCAGTGAACGAACGTTACCAGAGGGTATTGGTTTTATTGGTTGCGGCCATACAGTGGCCAGAGCCGATCCTCTTCTGACCAGTTCGTCTGCTGCATTGTTGACATCTACTGTGTCTGTACTTTATCTATTGCAGAGTCACATTTTGTGTTTACATACCTCATTTAATCGTTGATGGCATTCATTTATTAGTCCCGAGTTTCACCACGTAGCAACTCAGAGCTTGTACTACCGCCATACTGTCGGTCAGTATGCTTTGCTGATGGAGAATTCTATTAACTTCCTAGCATCTATGTCCGATTGGATGATACCCATACATTCCGCCTGAACTACTGTGTTATGGGTACGCAGCGGTGTACATATGTGGATATTGGGGGCTTCAGAGAAAGGTCCAGATCCTACACCTTCACTTGTTTTAAAACCATCCGTAAAAACTCTAAGCTATTTTGGACATAATCCCTCCGGCTGGCCGGTTTCATTTAATAGTATCTTATACTTCTTATCGAATACAAATTGTTTTGGATCTTATCGTACTTGGCTTGTAAGATAGGAATTTTCGAGTAAATTCCGTCAATTATACCTGTATGAGGGACTCTACTCTTACTCAAAAGATTTAAAGTCTTGAGTCTAATGGCAGCTAACGTAGCTTCTTGTTGTATGTGTAGATGAAGCGGGGTTAGCTCCAGCATAGCCTCTAAAGCTGCTGTTGCTTGTTTTTACTTTTTATAAGCCAATGCTTGATCACAACCCCACCTGGTGGTAGGTGGTGATGCAGCGTTAGAAGGTAAATCGCACTGTCTTAGGGTAATAAAGGCCTATTCACTGTTGCCTTGAAGACGCCCAGATTGTATTCGGACGGTAAGATAGACGCCGGCAAATTATTCCACTCATTTGCTGTAAGCATTAAAGTGTTGGTGTACTTAGTTCTTATGCAGGTTGTGGCAGCCATGCATGCCAGTTTCTGGTTCTTTATAGTGGTGGCTTCAATTGTTTTGTTCCACCATGCCAGAGCGCCGTATGTGATGATGGGCCGAATTACAGTTTTGTACAGCCACAGTATAATTTCTGGCATCAGACCCCATCGTTTGCCAATCATGTTTCAGCATTACCAGAAAGTTATACTAGCTTTGTTGATTTTGTTTTCTATGTGTTTATTCCAATTGAGTTAACTGTCCTAGGTAAGACCTAAGTATTTTACCTCAGAAGATAGCTGGAGTTTTGTGCTGAGAAGACTTGGGGGATGATAGTTATTCAGCATTCGTTTTTGTTTGAACATTACTAGGACCATTTTATTTGGATTAAGGGTTAATTCATATTCCCTGCACCATCTCTCCATTATACGGAGAGCCGCTTGGGTCAGGTCGCACACCAGGCTTGCTGTCTTTCCAGAGGCCATTATTGTCAGGTCATCTACATAATGTACTGTGTAGAAATGATTGGCATTTAATTTGGTGATAAGTTCACTAATGACCATATTCCACGGGAGAGGTGAAAGGACCCCACACTGCGGGCAGCCTTTCATGATCTGAATTCTTTGAAATTCACCAGCAATTTTTATTGTTCGTGTACTGAGCATGTTTAGTATCCATTCAATCAGTGCTGGTTCAACTTTATGTATACTTAGTGCACCTTTTATGCTAGAGAAGTTCGTTCTGTCAAAAGCATCTACATATGTCTATGAAGGAACCTAGACATATTACTTTGTTTTAGATGGCCTCTTCAATCTTTGTTATTACAAGTACAAATTGAAGTGCCGATTCTGTCGATTTACCTACGCTGTAGGCGTGTTGTTTGTCGTGTAGCGGTATGTTAATTAGCATCGACCCCCCTAATTCCCTTTCAAACATCCTCTCCATCATTTTTAGAAGAAAAGATGTGAGACTAATGGGTCTGTAGGATTTAGGGTCTACAAGTCTGGCTATTAGGGCTTAAACCCCCCCCCCCCCCCCCCCCCACTGTAGGAGTGCCGGGAATATGCCGTCAGGTCCTGCCGCCTTATAGGGTAGGAAACTATGAATGGCCCAATGGATTTTATCCATCGTTACCCCTCTGTGCTAAATTCCACTCGTCAGTGTATCTTCATGCCGGTTTACCCCCTCAATTACGCATCAACCTGGGAAGTGGGTTTCAATTAGGATGTGTTGGGTTTCATCCGGCGATGTCGAATAGCTTCCGTCGGGTTTTTTTAGAGATGGATTCCGGCGTGTTCTGTTTAGCTAGGATTTTCCTTATCCGATTCGCTTGTTCACAAGCGTCGATACGTGATACATTTTTTGTATTCATACTTAGCTTTCGTGTAAAGTTGCCAGTCTTCATCCATTGAGGTATTCATGACCCTATTTAGGTCTTTTCTTACCTTCTTACGGTTCATATCTAGTTCTTTACACCAACATGGTTGCTTTACCTCAGCATGCCTTGTTGAAGTGATTTCTGGTCATGATTCATGGTAGCTAACATCCTTTCTTTAGTAACAGCTGCTACCTGTACTTCTAGGAGCGACTGATCTGCTGTGGTATTTGTCCCCTCGAAACCCGCGAGTTACGACGAGTGAAGACGTCAGCCTATTAAGGTATTTTGTTTTATCCGTCTGGCGGGCATTTCTCCATGGTGGTGTAGCGGGAATATTGACCTGTAGTACGCAGCAGATCCATCTGTGGTCTGAGCATGAGGCCTCTTTGGACACATGCCGTCCCGTTATTAGTTTAGCTGCTCCTTCTGTTGCAAGTGTAAGGTCGATTATTTTGCGACAACATTTGTTTACGAAAGTTGGTTCAGAAACTGTGTTTAAAATAGTAAGGTTAGTGCTAAATACATATTCAACTAACATCTTATGTCGTTTGTTGGGTTTTTTCCATTCCTCAAAGGGGATGATGCGCGTTGTAGTTCGTCCCGATCACAACTTCTAGGCCGGTCCTTGGACCGGGCCCGGACCCTGGAATTTTACGTACAAATACGTCGCCGCCGCACATACATATGCGCGACGGCGTCCGGCTTTCATCAGGGTCGGGATGTGATCCTCCGGCAACGAAACAACGAGGAACCACCCGTCAGTCTGCTTATCAGCTTTGAGTAGCAGCCAGTCCCTGATGTTTACCCATCGATTCTGGTACGCCAGCACACGACCGATGTCGCGTAAGTCTTTCCAGGCAACTTGGGCATCAGGTATAAGGATACCACACTTGATTTTCTGTGGTATCTCTGACTGTTTCTCTATGATCAGCGAGGTGTTGGATTTGAGGTCGAGGGTAGCAATGTTCCCTTTCAACCAATCCAGAGCCTTCTGATCGTCGCACCATAGCTTCAAGACACCCTCCGTTTAAACGAGTATGCCTCTAAAAACTGGGCACGACGCATGGCTACTCCAGGCCCCGCTGATCATCTTCCTCTGTATTGCCACGAAGATATCATTAGCTACCTTCTTCGTTATGTGACCTAAACGCGCACACGTTAAGGCCACACCCAAATCTGCTTTAGCAGCGAAAGCGTAGATCGTTCTTGCAACCTTTGGTTTCCGTTCGAGTCACACTTTTTTGTGAGGCGAATTCTTCCAGCGTTCTCTTGGCTGCTCTTTCCTTACTCGTATAGTGTAGACTATGCCGACTTTTAAAGGTTGCCACATATCAGTTAAGAAAGTCGATCTACTATTTAGGAAGCAGTGCCTATAATCACCGAGTCTTTGTTTGATGCCATGATATACAAAAACGCTGCATAAGAGCTCTTTGTGGTGTTGGTCCTTTAGTGAGTTGCAAACCTTTGTTCAAAACTAAAAAGATCCTGCCTTTGCCTTCATTATACATATTTGAAATGTGCATGTTTATTCATAAGTATCCACATTTATTTCAACGTAAGTGTGATGTGAGTGAAAGTAAGGGTAGATACAAGAATAGGTTATATGCACCAGCAAATCGTCTAAAAGTTACAAAAAGAAATGCTTCTGCAATGTCGATTACAATTTATAATAAATTACCTGATAATTTAAAGCGTAAAACTTTATTATCATTTAAGAAATCTGTTTTGGCATTGTTGCTCCCTAAATGTTATTATTCTGTAGAAGAGTTCTTAAACGACAACGACCTACATACGAGTAATAATGAATGATAATTTTAGAATATGATTAATTACGTAATTACAATATTCTAATGTTTAAAAAAAATGTTTTTGATATTATTTTATATAAAATTTGACTTATGTATTTAATTAATTAATAAATTTGATGTAAAAATAGAAAGAAATTAATGACAATTGGATATGTAACATTATATAATTATTGACGTAAAAATAATAATTAATATATGACATTGACCTATAATAATAATCTTACTTGAGTTAATATTACTTACTTATATTTTTTCTGACACTGTGGCATAATAAATTAATTATCAAATCAAGTAAATAATATTAAATAATTTTATATTTTGTTAAATTAATATATGTTGTTAAATTCGATAAGTATTGTTGTTTAGGTTACTTGACCAATTAATATTTGCACACCATTAAGGTAGAATATGTAGAACGAATTATACTCAAACACCATTGTACAACCATATTCTTGCAAATAAAGATTATTATTATTAAAGAAATTCAATTATCTCTAAGATTTTAGAACAAAAAAGCTTAGATATTGACCTATAGTTCTCAATACGGTCTTACATCTTATAAGACGTAATTTCACCTTATTTGTGACATCATATGAATAAATAAAATGTTCTCCCACACAATTATGATCAGTACATTACACTAAACTAAGTAACAATGAACTTATACAGCTAAATAACAGCTATAAATACCAGCTTAATAAGATTGTTGGAGACCAACTAAATATTATAAACAATTACTGAAAGATATTTTTCATAGAATTTAATGGAATGGAATGGTCGTAACCTGTAATATAGCTGGGAGGTGTTAGTTTAAATAAAAGAGGCGAACGTAAGGAGTAAAATTTAATATTTCATAAAACATACACACAAAGTTTTTCTCGCTTCTTATTTATGTATGTACACATTTGTAACTTATTTATATAACAAAACAATCACGCAAGTCACGCAGTTACTTCAATGTCTGTACTGATTAATGAGTCTTGTCACAATGATGACACACACTTAAGGTTTCCAGATCTTAAGTAGGCCATCCTCACTGTAAGTGGCCAGCAAGTTCTGATGCGGATGATGTGTCATACCAATTACTGCTTTTTCATGTATCTGGAAATTATAAAGATTGTGTCGTTAATAAAACTTAATGGTTAAACTGAATTTATTATTAAGATTTAATACATTTGTAAAAAATCCTCCCAACAGCACTTTTACGTGTACCTCTCCTAAATATGAAGTGTACTAAGTAGTAGTTAAGTCTTTATTTCATAATAAAGACTTTAATATGCAACTATATAAAGCGATTGACTGAAGCTCAGAGGTTTTCTTTTGTATACTAAAACTGTTCAATTTGAGTAATAGTAGTATGATGACAATACACATTGCATAAACATAAAGCATGTACAGCACCAGGTCCCAGTTGGACTATACCGACTGGGACCAGGTCCTCGTTGGCGCAGTACAGTACAGTGCGGCAGGCGGACGGGTACGGTACTCACGTTGATGGTGCGTTCCAGCTTGCCGCTGGCCGCACAGAAGGCGTACAGCACCAGGTCCTCGTCGGCGCAGTACAGTACAGTGTGCAGGCGGACGGGCACGGTACTCACGTTAATGGTGCGCTCCAGCTTGCCGCTAGCCGCACAGAAGGCGTACAGCACCAGGTCCTCGCCGGCGCAGTACAGTACAGTGTGCGCAGGCGGACGGGCACGGTACTCACGTTGATGGTGCGCTCCAGCTTGCCGCTGGCCGCACAGAAGGCGTACAGCACCAGGTCCTCGCCGGCGCAGTACAGTACAGTGTGCAGCAGGCGGACGGGCACGGTACTCACGTTGATGGTGCGCTCCAGCTTGCCGCTGGCCGCACAGAAGGCGTACAGCACCAGGTCCTCGTCGGCGCAGTACAGTACAGTGTGCAGCAGGCGGACGGGCACGGTACTCACGTTGTTGGTGCGCTCCAGCTTGCCGCTGGCCGCACAGAAGGCGTACAGCACCAGGTCCTCGCCGGCGCAGTACAGTACAGTGTGCAGCAGGCGGACGGGCACGGTACTCACGTTGATGGTGCGCTCCAGCTTGCCGCTGGCCGCACAGAAGGCGTACAGCACCAGGTCCTCGTCGGCGCAGTACAGTACAGTGTGCAGCAGGCGGACGGGCACGGTACTCACGTTGATGGTGCGCTCCAGCTTGCCGCTGGCCGCACAGAAGGCGTACAGCACCAGATCCTCGCCGGCGCAGTACAGTACAGTATGTAGCAGGCGGACGGGCACGGTACTCACGTTGATGGTGCGCTCCAGCTTGCCGCTGACCGCACAGAAGGCGTACAGCACCAGGTCCTTGTCGGCGCAGTACAGTACAGTGTGCAGCAGGCGGACGGGCACGGTACTCACGTTTATGGTGCGCTCCAGCTTGCCGCTGGCCGCACAGAAGGCGTACAGCACCAGGTCCCCGTCGGCGCAGTACAGTACAGTGTGCAGCAGGCGGACGGGCACGGTACTCACGTTGATGGTGCGCTCCAGCGTGCCGCTGGCCGCACAGAAGGCGTACAGCACCAGGTCCTCGCCGGCGCAGTACAGTACAGTGTGCAGCAGGTGGACGGGCACGGTACTCACGTTGATGGTGCGCTCCAGCTTGCCGCTGGCCGCACAGAAGGCGTACAGCACCAGGTCCTCGTCGGCGCAGTACAGTACAGTGTGCAGCAGGCGGACGGGCACGGTACTAACGTTGATGGTGCGCTCCAGCTTGCCGCTGGCCGCACAGAAGGCGTACAGCACCAGGTCCTCGTCGGCGCAGTACAGTACAGTATGCAGCAGGCGGACGGGCACGGTACTTACGTTGATGGTGCGCTCCAGCTTGCCGCTGGCCGCACAGAAGGCGTACAGCACCAGGTCCTCGCCGGCGCAGTACAGTACAGTGTGCAGCAGGCGGACGGGCACGGTACTCACGTTGATGGTGCGCTCCAGCTTGCCGCTGGCCGCACAGAAGGCGTACAGTACCAGGTCCTCGTCGGCGCAGTACAGTACAGTGCGCAGCAGGCGGACGGGCACGGTACTCACGTTGATGGTGCGCTCCAGCTTGCTGCTGGCCGCACAGAAGGCGTACAGCACCAGGTCCTCGCCGGCGCAGTACAGTACAGTGTGCAGGCGGACGGGCACGGTACTCACGTTGATGGTGCGCTCCAGCTTGCCGCTGGCCGCACAGAAGGCGTACAGCACCAGGTCCTCGCCGGCGCAGTACAGTACAGTGTGCAGGCGGACGGGCACGGTACTCACGTTGATGGTGCGCTCCAGCTTGCCGCTGGCCGCACAGAAGGCGTACAGCACCAGGTCCTCGCCGGCGCAGTACAGTACAGTGTGCAGGCGGACGGGCACGGTACTCACGTTGATGGTGCGCTCCAGCTTGCTGCTGGCCGCACAGAAGGCGTACAGCACCAGGTCCTCGCCGGCGCAGTACAGTACAGTATGCAGGCGGACGGGCACGGTACTCACGTTGATGGTGCGCTCCAGCTTGCCGCTGGCCGCACAGAAGGCGTACAACACCAGGTCCTCGCCGGCGCAGTACAGTACAGTATGCAGGCGGACGGGCACGGTACTCACGTTGATGGTGCGCTCCAGCTTGCCGCTGGCCGCACAGAAGGCGTACAACACCAGGTCCTCGCCGGCGCAGTACAGCAGGCGGCCGCGGGCCCCAAGAGCCGCGCACACGAAGGCGCCGCCCTCCGCCTCGCGCCGGCCGCTGGACAGCGAGCGCACGATCTGGCCCGCCATGTTCATGATGACCACGGTGTTGGTGCGGTTGCACACCACGAAGTGCTCGGGGTTCTTGGGCGTGAGCAGCAGCGAGTTGACGGGCGGCTCGCCGGAGCCCAGCGGCTTGAAGGTGGCCGTGCATTCGGCCGAGCGCGCGCTCCACAGTCGCACGGTGCCGTCCGACGACGCGCTCAGCACGCCGTGCCCGTCCGGTGTGAACACCGCCTCGTTCACGAACGACGTGTGCCCGCGGAACTCCTTCAGCAGCTTACCCGACTTCAGCCCATGAATCCTGAACCAAATCTTTAATGTTACACTGTTGAAACGACTGTTTGTCCTCTTTATATTTTAAGTTCACATTTCTGACATTCTTCAGTATTTAGAGAGAATTTGGACAAATATTACAACGACCCATAAACGTCTCCGATAAAGACTGATTGTTTCTTTGTTATCGATTAATTTACATAAATCAAATTCAAGGCAATTCTAATAAATTAGAACAAAATCATACGTAACTTATTATTCTTTGATATGTCCGAAGCATTTGATTATGTTTCGCATGAACAAATTATTATCGAAACTTGAAAACAGTGGAAAAAAGATTTATTAACAAAATAGACACAATGCGTATATATACTTCCTATAAATTTAATATGTCATTTACTTAAGATTTGTAAGCTGTTGGTTTTCCATAACATAAAAAATAAAATAAAATAATACTGAAACTAGACTATAGTTTCGTTAACCGCTCTATAGATCTAAGTTTAAATTAAATAACTGGTGAGTCAAAGTGAATGTAGATTTTAACTTTGCAGAACCTGGCATAAGGAGAATTCCTTCCCAATACAGTTCCTAATGGTGAACTAAGTGGTGCAATAGAGCTGCGGGTAAGCTCGAAGGTACACGAAACTTAAAAAGTTCCATTAAACTGAGGCAATTGTAGAATTAAATATTTTATGTACAAAATCTGCATCATTATACTTACTGCGACTTTCTAAAATTTCCAAATTAAAATGATGCAATTATAATTTGGAAATTTTAGAAAGTATAATAGTAATTATAGGACCGTAGCTTTTTTGTTTTACCAATAGAAAAAGCTAGATGCCAGAGGAACCGCTTTTGAACACGTTCGATACGTAATAAATGTGAAGCATAGTGTGGTCTCCAGACCACACTACATTGTGTTAGCAATTAAGTGTAAAGAACCTAATTTTAATGTAGTTATCTCTTGAAATATACATCTAACTTTAATAAATGTAAATCGGATTTCCGCTTTTGTGGCTTTGAATTTCCGGTAAGATTTTTATTGTAATAGTTTCGGATTTGACTCCTAACAAAAGAAGGATAAAAATGGCCGTCACGACCCAAGCGGGGCATTCAGTTCTAAGGTATTGAGACTTAAGAGACTTGACAGTTTTTGGTGTAAAGATATAGTGAAGGTACTAAGTAACAGTGATTATTTGTACGATAAATAAATTGTGAAATATAAACGGATGAAATAAAAGTGATATGCTGTAACATAAATTGTATTATTTGCTAACAATTGCGCCCTCCTTTCACCCAAGAAGGGTCGCGTCCGTTTACGGCTTCAAGATCTCTCGCTAGATCATTAAGCCAATCCCAAAAGGTGGTGTTTAGTGGGTAAAAGTGCCCACATAACCTCACAACCGGCTGGTATACTGTGAACATTCACCACCTCCCTCCCCCGTTACCGGAGGGTTGCTTTTATTTGCTTCGGGCGCAAAAAAAAACACACTACAATATTTTAAAATATTAGGAACTAGACTGCTGTAAAGAAATATTTTAGTTTTGTAATGCAATTTTTCGAGTTCCTTCTGAGTTATGACAGTTAGATAGAGAATTTAGATGCTCTCATAATTATGTTATCCAAATGGGGTACAAAAAATAATTTTATATCATATATTACGCCAAGAACCCGAATGGTCTCTACTTCCTTAATATTACGCGACTGAGTGCGTCGGCGACTATGTTGTCCTTTCCACCGATGTATGTCGGTCGTGAATTCACTTATGAAAATAAGTTGTCTTGCTCTTCGTGGTGTTTCTTGTGGTCGGTAAAAACGATCAGGTTTCGACCCTCGAAAATGTAAATAGCGAGTAGCTCTCGATCGAATGTACTGTAGTTACGTTGAGTATCGGAGAACTTCTTCGAAAAATAGCCAAGTGGTTGCCATTTCCCATTGCTGTATTGTTGGAGAACGGCTCCTGCTGAGAGATCGGATGCGTCGCTGAAGATAGCAAGGGTTGCTTCGTGTGATGGGTGAGCGAGTAATGCTGCATTTTAGATCGCAACTTTACAAGCTTCAAATGCCTTCGTGGCTTCATCGTTCCATTCGATTGACGTTTTATCTTTTTTCTTCGTGTTGTGAAGGTAGGCATGAAGTGGTGCTTGGATTTCAGCGGCTTTAGGTATGTGTTCTCTGTAAAAATTTATCATCCCATGAAAACGCCTTAGCTCTTCTATAGTTTTAGGTTTCGCATAATCGATGATTGCTCTGACTTTTTCGGCAGGCGGTTTGATTCCTTCCTTGCTGACGGTGAAGCCAAGAAATTGAACTTCTTGCTGTCTAAATATGCATTTCGAAGGGTTGATTGTGATTCCGTTGACTTCTAATCGCACGGTGCGTAGATGGGTTTCGTGCGTTTCTTTATCAGGGCTTGCAACAAGGAGATCATCGATAAATGCGAAAACGAAATCCAGTCCATGAAGTACTTCGTGTATGAATCTTTGGAAAGTTTGACCTCCGTTTTTTAATCCCGGGATCATTCTTGGGAATTCGAATAATCCCATTGGGGTAATTATTGAATGTCTTCTCTATGTCTTCATCGCGTATTTTTATTTGTTGGTAAGCTCGGTTTAGATCGATGGTGGAGAATATAGTCTTGTCTGATAGTTGATGAGTGAAATCCCTGACTCGCGGTATTGGGTAGCGGTCAGGAGTGGTAATAGAATTCAGTCTTCTGTAATCTCCACAAACTCGTAATTCTCCGTTCTTCTTCGGTACAATGTGAAGTGGTGATGACCAAGGGCTTTTGCTTGGACGGCATATTCCTTGCTCAATCATGTTTTCGAATTCCTTTCGAACTTGCTCGCATAGGTGTGGTGCGATTGGACGTGCACGGCAATGAAGTGGTGGTCCATTGGTTTCGATGAAATGCTCAACGTCGTTCTTCGGTGTTAATTTCATTGAAGTTATTCTAGTGATACCAGGGTATTCTTCGAGGATCTTGTGATACGGTTGTTGAACATCTATGTTTCTTATTGTGGGCAGATTGGTTGCTTGGACAAAAGACTGAGATGCAAGATTGGTTTTCCCGTCGATGATTCTTCTATTTTTGATGTCGACGATCAACTGGTGATGTTGAAGAAAATCAGCACCGATGATTGGTTTGCTGACTTTTGCGACGATAAATCTCCATTTGAATGGTCGGCGTAGGTTTAAATCAAGTTCCATTGTTTTTTCTCCATATGTAGGAATCACCGTATCGATATACTGCATAGAGTTGAAAATCCAGTGGCTTCAACTTCTGTCCTTGCTTCGGCGGTAACACTCAGATATTTGCTCCGGTGTCGATAAGGAAAGTAAGCTTGCTTTTTTTATCGGTGACGAAAAGACGGTAGGACTTTGCTGTTACGCTGGATCCCATCGCATTGAGCGTATTAGTTCGAGCGCCTTCGTATTTTCACTTTTGAATGTACACGGTGTTGTGCATTTTCTTGCCTCGAACCCGAAACGTCGATGATAGTAGCAGTAAGGGGATCTTGTTCTTGAGCTTGTTCGACTTCTACTTGCAGAGCGGTTGCGACGAAAAGGTGATCTTCGGTGTTGCTGATTGCGCTGGTTGTACTGTTGCTGGTAACAGGTGTGATGCTGGGAAGCTTTGAGCGCAGCGACTTCGTATGATAGCTTCCGAATTTCTTCGACAATTGATGTATATGTGTGTTCGCCTCTTGCTCCATAATGACGGCTTGACTACACTGCTTTTATATATACTGAAGTCTTCCTTCTCGGTGTTCGTACTACTACACTGTAATGGTGGTACGTCGCAGGGTGTTCCTTCTTGGTGCTCGTACCGGAATCTTCCTCCTCGGTGTTCGCCAAGGGCTTCCTACGCGGTGTTCGTACGGGTCACCACTGTAAGTGGAGAATGTTGCGGTCCACTATTAACAGACTCCGAGTGGTTTAAGGTGGAGAAATGAAACTACTGTTTACGTAAAGCCGATTGGAGTATGAATATGGAATGGAATGGAATATATTTTCGTTAACCTTGCCTACATTTATATGGCTAGCTGCGGTGTTGGTTTACCAATGGTAACAATTTTTATTTTCCCTAGCCAATTATAATTCTTACATTATGACCAATGAAAATTAATCAAAATATACAATTATTATGTACGTTTCGTTTCCCGGCGTGAGACTCGTGTTATGTTCACGAAGCTACGTCGCTGGACCGGGCTATAAGTCATGCAGATCGGTGCGCGCGCGTACCCTGTTCACCAACGACATTCCCATCCCGTCGAAAGGTGTTCAACTCTCCCTCTTCGCAGACGACACTGCCATCTACTGCAAAGGTGTCTCACTACCCTTCATACGGAACAAGATCCAAAAGTCAGTTGATGACCTAGGAGCTTGGTTCAAAAAATGGCGCATCGATGTGAACCCGGAGAAGAGCTCCGCCGTTCACTTCGATTATAAACGACGCCGTCTCAAAAACACTCCACCAATACGTATGCTAGGGACCCCTGTCCCCTGGCATACGTCCGCCAAATATTTAGGTGTCACTCTAGACACAGGGCTCACTTTCAGGTCCCACGTCAAAAGAGTAACCCGGCACGCACGATTTTATCTGAGTAGGCTCAACAGTATGTTGGGCCGACACAGTAAAATGTCCCTTCGAAACAAGCGTACCCTTTACAAGGTCTGTATACGACCAGTCATGTCCTACGCGGGCCCCGTCTTTGCCAACGCAAACCCTAATATTTTAAATGAACTCCAAATAGTTCAGAACCTCTTCTGTCGTCGAGCTGCGAACGCACCTTGGTACGTCCGTAATGCCGACCTTCATCGGGACTTAGAGCTCCCAACAATTCAACAATTTTTTAAAAAACTCTCTGAGAACTTCTTCAAAGCCTCAGAGTCGCACCCAAACCATTTAATTCGTGAGGCAGCTTCTTATGCAGCCCCACCCCCCTCTCGCTATCGTGTCCGCAGGCCGAGAAACTCTCTCTCAGACCCGCCTAATAAACTTTCAAACGACCTGAACTGTCTCCTGGCAGCTCAGGCCAACTCTAATTAAATAAAATTATTGTAATAACTAACATTAATTTGCCTTCGTAGGCACTCCCTCAGCGGCTCTTAGCCGCCTGCGCCCTCTTTTCCCAAAAGAGGGTCGCTCATGATAAGGCACAATACAGCTTAATCAGCCGGTTGCCTGTCCCCAAAGGCGGTTTTTAGAGGGTATCACTTAGGGTCCCCGGTAGGACAGTGAGCCCCTCATAACCACGATAGACCGGATATCGTGGTATGCGTAATGCATTTTCCGCCTCCATACGTATAAAAAAGTCGACGGATACGTGACGATAACGGTGTGTGAAGACAATGTGGCGCTGAATGATATTTGCGGCTGCTTCTTGTTTCTTTATAAGAACGTCAAATTATCTATATGCAGTCCGCAGTATCTCAGTAGCCGGGGATAGTTAGGAAATAAATGTTTTTTATCTTCGCCTTCCGCGTTATGGTGGCAGCAGAGTATATATTATTTATTCCCGTTTAGGGTTGATTAGTCTGGCTGTTACAGTATTATAAATAAAATAACTGACATGTATTAAATTTTGTTTTATGGAGTATTTAACATGATAACATTTACTTGTATTTAACGTTACATTCCGTAGTTGCAGTACCACTGGATTAGTCTATCAATGTCACTTTGTGGTAATTTTGTATTATCACCACTCTTAATTATTCTAATAAATTTTAAGTCATCAGCATATAAAAATATTTTGAAAAGAGATTTTTTTTAATACGATTTATGTAAAAAAGAAATAAAACTGGTTCCAAATGAAAACCCTGAGGAACACCGGAACTTATAGTTTGAGTATTTGATTGAAAACCATTAATTGCAACAAAGAAGGTCCTTTGCACTAAATACAAATTCAACCATTTGGGTAACGAGCCACAAATCCCGTAGGCACACAACTTAGAAATCAAAATCTTATGCGAAACCTTGTCAAAGGCTTTGCTAGTCAGTATAAATAGCATCAGCTTGATGGCCCATGTCAAAAGCCTCATACAGGAATTCCGTAAAGGGAACTAAAATCGTACTAGTGGACCGAGACCTGAAGAACCCGTGCTGACGTTCACTTATATAGAGGCCTAAATGTTGTTGAAAATGAAGACAAATCATTGTTAGAGGAAACGCCATCAAAGGACCAGTGCTTGATCTCATACATCAACACATACAGTCATTCCCAACAAAAAAAAAATCACATTATTCTGGAAAAAACCTAGAGTACTTGGAGGCACAACTTTCAGTTAAAAATATGCATACTTTATTTATAGCCAAAAATTCAGATTTAAATGGAGTGATTAAGTATTACTTCTACTTGAAGTATTTTAATGAAAATTTTAACCTAAAATTTGGAAGACCACAAATTGATTTACTAGTGGTTGTAAGTAATCGGACATGCATTCATCATAACTATCGTCATCCTCAAGGCTATAAACGGAGGAAAAGTAAGAAGCAAACATCTCACATATAACTAAACTATCTGAGGTGGAAGACGATCCCTCGCTCATGAGTATCGGAAATGTACTTGACCTTGACTTGAGTTTGGAATTTTTCAAGTGTATCTTCATATTTTATTAGATAGCGATAGTAACACTTAGTTGTTGCTAAGATTCCACAACGCTTGCCTATAAGTTTTAATTCGATTCTATCGAACGGATTTTTATATTTATTATAAAAGTAAAGTTACAGCATATATACGTCCCACTGCTGGGCACAGGCCTCCCCTCATTTCTGAGAGGGTTTTAGGGCAAGGAAGTGTACGCCGCGCTGCCCCAATGCGTGTTGGCGAACTTCACATGTCTTCGAAATATTTTTTCTTATTCCTCAGACATGCAGGTTTCCTCACGATGTTTTCCTTCACCGTCGAGCACGTGGTAAATCGGCACTTAAAATTGCATTTAACAATTTCATTGGTGCCGGCGGGGATCGAACCCGGGTTTCTCGCAATCTGTTATATTTACAGCGAGCGTTAACCATCTGAGCTACCACGGCTCTTTAAAAAATATTTATTATATCGCTTCGTTATTCTGTTTTTTATTCAATAATTAGTTTATGATCAAACCACGATGGATATTGTAAGTTTTTGATTTATAATAAGGTACGAAATTTCGTACTGCTATGTATAAAATTTCGTAAAAGATTTCTAGAAGCTCATTCACATCACACAGTCTATCAAACTTCTCTACCCAATTTATTTCCGTAAAAAAATTATGGATTAATTCGTTATTTGCTTAATAAAAATTTGGTCTCTTATTATTGATATTATATGGTAATCTAGTTCCACTATCTCCGTGAATCACAGTATTAAGAGGTGGATGTTGTAGGTTAAAACAAGATCAAGTATACGACCAGCTATATAAGTCATACAATTGTATTGAACGAGGTTGTTAACGTTAGCAAAATTTATCAATGTTTGGCTAAGATTTGGTATTGAAGTATGGGTTCGGTTCCCTATAAGACTCCAATATGTGTAATAGTGCCTGTTACTCGAGATTAAAAAATAATTGTTATAACATGTGTAAAAAAAATACCTAACACGATTATGAGACTGCCATAGAATAAGCTAAAAAAAGACGGTTCAGTTGGACGCTTTAACACCTGTTTCACAACAAAACTATGCAATTTAATATGTTATGTAAAACAATGTCTCAATACAAAATTTTATACAAATTATTCGAGTCGTTTTCGAGAAATCGGTGCTCTAAGGCTCACTGAATAGTGTCACGAAACGAAACTTTGTTGTTCAAGACTATGGTGCCATATACAGTAGAGAAATTTTAATAGGTTACATTTGGCATTTGTCAGTCACAGCTTCATAGCGAGGTGACCTGCTTAAAATTATCGATTAAATTGAATGAATCGATATGGTTTGTGTCCCTAATGCAGTTATTGTGAAAAAAATTAAATCAATTCTTTAAAAAGCATTTCTTGCTTATGTACTGTAATTTTAATTGAATCCTATTAGAATCTCTGTCACATTATACAATTTATCGTAATTTTAAGGAAATAAAATAAAACTGTACTGGTAATAGTAGAACAAAAACATTTGTAATGAATATAATAATGGAAGTAGTAATAAATGTCATAGAGGCATATTTGTATTTGTTAGAAACTTTCAGTTCCATAACCTCACAAAAGGTTGGATGAAAATAAAAATTGTATGAAAGTGTGTATGTCGTACTTGTGTGGCAAATGTTGCATGTTTGGTTTAATTAGAAATAGTAGGATGAGTGGCAACTGACCGTATTGTGCGGTCGAAGGAGGCGGAGAGTATCTGCGTGTTGTCGCGCGTGAACTGCAGGCACGTGACGCCCTTCGTGTGCGCGCGCTCCAGCTTGCGCTGCACCTGCCCCGTCGACACCTTCCACACCTGCGCACCGCACCACGGGAACACGTCACCCACGTCACCACACGCCACTTGCTGTCGCGACACTGATCCCCACTCACTTTGGACGTTTTATTTTATAGCATAAGGGTGACAAAGGAACATACAGTCCACCTGATGGTAAGTGAATACTGTGCTCTACAGACACCTACCCAGTTACAAATGAAAATGCATATGCATTGTCACTCTTGAGGACTAAGATGGAATGAATCATTTGCAGTTAAAAGGATCTCCAGTTCTCTCACTCACCATACGAAACACAGCAGCATTAAACTGCTATCGTACGCTGGCATTCTATGAGAGCTTAGTTCTTCCCTGGTCTAGCCCACTCATTTGTACTAAAACCATAATATAGCTAAAAACATGGCTCTACCACGCAAAACCTTAAAGGTACCTTGATTTTGCCGTCGATGGAGCCGGCAGCCAGCGTGTCGCTGTCGCGACCGAAGGCGAGGCTGAGCACGGCCTCCTCCATGCTCATATACTCGTCGTGCGCCTGGTAGCGCAGGTCCTTGCGGATCTTGCCCGTCGTGAAGTTCCACACCTCCACCAGACCATCCACTGAACCCGTAACCAAGTACTGTCCATCCGGTGAAAACCTTGCAATAGAAACAAATTAAAACACTCACGCAATTTATATATCTAAAACAAATCTTACTAAAACAAATACATCAACAGCCACCACCAGATTAAACTTTTTGGTGCCCTTGTTTTTCCTGGTGCTCCATCTACTGTACCTATAATGGTCGGTATTGTTAAGAATATTACAGTAAGTACGATAAAGTGGTTTACTTTATAGATGGCATAATATTCATTTTGAAAACTTCAAACTTTGAGAAGGAAAAACATTGGCAGTGTGTCAGTAAAAAAACTCCATAGTAATTTTAATTTTTCTGTTTTATGTACAGCCTATGTGGTCTATTATTTAAGACTTTATTGTTAATAACATTATACAACAATTTAACAGTGAAACTTAAATTGTAATAAATTACCTAGCACATTCCACATGAGATTTTTGGCCGAATTTTATAATTTTTGATAGCTGAGTTGGGCACTGATCATCTTCTTCATCTCTAATGGCTGCTTTACCCCGGAACAAATCGATAGTTGTTCCTAAAAAAACAATTGAATTGTTTTTAGTCCTATTTGTGTAAGTTTCACAACTGTTAAGTTCTTTTATTACACATATTCTAGAATGTATGGTGAAGATAGGATTTTAGACATGCTTTCAGATTTATAAATAGTAAAACCTATTGTGTTGCAAGCTATGTTATTTGAACTCTAAAAAGTTTGCACTTGGCATACATTTTTTGTGTAACTATATTTTAAAATATAACTGATGGTGAAGTGAGACATTAAGTTTTATTGGTAAAGTTAAAGTAAAGTTACGGCCTATATACGTCCCACTGCTGGGCACAGGCCTCCACTCATTTCTGAGAGGGTTTTAGGGCAAGGAAGTGTCCGCCGCGCTGCCCCAATACGTGTTGGCGAACAAAATTGCAATTAACAATTTCATTGGTGCCGGCGGGGATCGAACCCGGGTTACTCGCGTTTTGTTATATTTACAGCGAGTGTTAACCATCTGAGCTACCACGACTCTTATTTATTGGTAATTGTCGAAAAATAAAAATTCGTTTCAAATTAACTCTGGCTTTGTTTTCCTCTTGCTAAGTATTCGGATGTAGCGATTCTCACACAGAGCAAGAATTTGTATTTTTTTAATAGAATACCAAGCGCACAGTCAACCTGATAGATAAATGTGATAGAAATGTATGTGTTCTCGATTAAGAATCAAAATGTAGATACATTGTCATCCCTGAGGACTAAGATGGAAAGCCTTGTTTCCAGTAAAAGGGGTCTCCAATTTTCTACACTTATATTGTATGGGAGTGTGGTGTGAGTGGGGTGGAGTCAAACCATTTGTGCTTCAAGCATAACATTTGGCACAAGCGTGTGGACGCATGGCGCTCACCCGGCGGCAGCAGGCCCTGGTGCTGCTGCCACTTGAGCGCCTGGCCCAGCAGCGCCAGCAGGCGCGAGCTCGGCACCACGGACACCTCGCCCGCCAGCGCCGCCGCCAGCGCCGCGCGCCGTCGCTCCTTGCCGCCGCCCGAGCCATACGCCTCGCGCGGATCGAAGTACGACCGCGACACCAGGTTCTCTGCACACAATCAAACTTGTGCTCTCTTATGCTACTTAGGCTTATGCTGCTCATATCATACTTCCAATGTTAAATGCAAAACTATTTATGCAAATTAGGCTTGTTTGAAGCTCTCATAAATATCAAAATCTGCACTGGTTTCCAAAAATAAGACTTTCCTAGAGAAGAACCGGTAAACAATCCTGTGGGTTTTGATTTCTTTTTAGCCATGTCCATAGTCATTATCTGAACATGGCTAAAAAGAGGTACTATTCTTTAATCTATTCCATGGCACAGTAGGTTAGCATTGAATTGCAGGGCTGAGGGCTGTGGGTTTGAATCCCACATGGAACAAATATTTACAATAATTGTTCCAGGTCTAGATATTTGTTGCTGTGAAATAATATATTATGTGCGCAAACTGTCTCCACAATAGGGGTTGTCCATTAATCATGCAATGTTTATTAACAACTTTTTAACCCCCTTCCTCTCTCTGATGATACATGGTGAGGTTTTAGGCTAACCTCTCATACCAAACCAAACATCCAATCAACCCCTCCCATATCTAAAATCATATGTCGAAACTCCCCCACATTTATTGATATTATACTAGCAAATTGGACATGTTATTTTTGACAGGTGAAAAAAATTTACACCTGTATTTCTTTTTTGATTCCAAACAAAATTTTACTTTATTTGTATATGGAAATAAATCTATAGTCCTGAAAACCATAACGCTATACAAGTAAATTTGACTAATTATATATAAAATTCTCAGAATATTATTTGTAAGCACAAGTACAATGTAATTCAATTCAGGAATATTAAGGACTGTAAAGTTGATATTAAGGTTGCTATTGAGGTTGATAGAAATGTAGCAGGGTTTCCATCATGTTTTTGAGGTTTTGGAACATATAGGCCACTGGATGCAAATCGGGTAAGGAGAAAGTGTCGAGTGGGGGGAATTGTTGCCTAGCGACGGCGAGTTAAAATTAGGGATGGGCCAAATATGGATTTCACCGAATACGAATATTCGCTCGAAAGTTCGGTACAATTTTTACCGAACCGAATATTCGGCCGAACATTATTCGGCAGGATTACCTCGGTACCTAACCAAATTATGTCGAAACTTGTTACCGAGCGCGCGGGGTTAGCGCCGGACCCTGCCCCTCGCTCTCCGCCACACCTGACATGTTATTGCATCATCTAGTACTGAGCAAATTGCCGGCACATGCTTATGTTTTGACTATTTGTGTGAGAAAAAAAAGGATTTGGACCTATTTTAGAGAAACTGACGACTGTAATGTAATGTTTCTTTGTTTGATTCCAAACAAAATTTTATCAAGCTTTCTATTTGCTATAATTGGAAATAAATCTATAGTGCCTGAAAACCATAACGCTATACAAGTAAATTTAATCCATAATTAAAAATACTTTCAACAGCAAAATTATGAAAGAGATAGCATTACTCAATTTGTACATTTCCATACAGTAGATACTTTAGTACCACTTTAACGAATAGTTTAGTTTACGACGGGCTGTTTTCCGCAACTCCACGTCTAAGTACGTATTTTGCGTGTGGGCAGGAATAATATGCTTATTCGAGCCATGATATCTCCCCGAAGAAGCTCAGCTGTATGAAGCGACTTCTGGACATGTCAGCAACATGTGAGCCGCCGTTTCTTCCTCTCCCCCGCATGCCCTGTATAGGGGGCTGTCAGTGACACCTATGGTGAACAAATGTTTGTTAAAAGAGCCATGTCCTGTGATAGCACTTGTTACTATCCTGATCTGTGGCTTGTTCAGTTTCATTAGAACCTTGGTTAGACGACTATTTATTTCAGGTAGGGCCTCCCTAGCTTGTCTACAGTCTACAAAATTTTTCCAAAGCTGAGCGTGTAAATTATTGATGTATCTATGTACCAGTGAACGAACGTAGCCAAAGAGGATTGGTATTATTGGTTCCAGCCCTATAGTTGCCAGGGCCGATCCCCTTCTGGCCAGTTCATCTGCTGCATCGTTGCCTCTAGATCCACTGTGTCCCTTGATCCATTGCAGAGTCACATTATTGTGCTTACATATCTCATTCAATCGTTGATGGCACTCGTATATCAGTCCCAAGTTAGTCACATTGAAACTCAGAGCTTGTAGTACCGCCATACTGTCGGTCAGTATTCTGATGGAGAAGTCTTTCACCTTCCTAGCATCTATTGCTATGGCCGCTTGGATGATACCGATGCATTCAGCCTGGAAGACTGTCCTTTGGTACTGTGTATTTTGGGTACCCAGCGGTGTGCATATGTGGATATTAAGGTCTTCAGAGAAAGCCCCAGACCCCACACCTTCTTTGTCTTAGAGCCATCCGTGAAAACTTTGAGCTCTCTTGGACCCAATCCTTCCATATGGTCAGCTTCCTTCAATTGTATCCTGTACTTCTTATCGAATACAAATTGTTTTGGGATCCTATCATACTTGGCTTGTAAGATAGGAATTTTTGAGTAAATTCTATCGATTATATCTGTATGGGGGACTCTACTCTTACTTAAAAGATTTAGGGTCTTGAGTCTAATGGCAGCTAAAGTTGCTTCTTGTTGTATATGTAGATGAAGCGGTGTTAGCTCCAGCGTAGCCTCCAAAGCTGCTGTTGGTGTAATCCTTATGCAGCCCGTGGCAGCCATACAAGCTAATCTCAGGTAACGCTGAAGCTTTTGTATAGTGGTGGCTTCATTGGTTTTGGTCCACCATACCAGAGAGCCGAATGTGATCATGGGCCGAATTACAGGTTTGTACAGCCACAGTATAATTATTGGCCTTAAACCCCAACGTTTACCAATCATGTTTCTGCATTGCCAGAAGGTTAAACTAGCTATTCGGTGAATTTTCCAAATACGAATATTTGGTAAAGCTGCCGAATATTCAGCCGAATATGAATATTTGGTAAAGATGCCGAATATGCGGAATACCGAATATAAAACGAATATTCGGCCCATCTCTAGTTAAGATCACAAACCGCTTTTCAATTTAAAAATGGCGCATACAACGAAAAAATAAATACACTTGCTTCTCCTCACTACACCTCCCCTCCTTGGTGATGTTTAGTATTTTTTTCGAACCCCCTCCCCCCGTATCGAGCCTCATGTGATTAATGGATGTTCCTATATATGAGAAAATCATCACAGGGGGCAACATTTCCTTAAAAAGGAACAAAAAATGGTCTAATTGCAGGCCGTTGGGTGCAGGTGAGATTGTAATCAAGCAAGTGCTTCCTGGAAGTCCTAGATATATACAATTCACAAAAAAAACTTCATTACAATATACATGCATGTTATGTCAGGGGACTGTCATTTTTAAAAGTTATATTTTGGCTTTAATTTAATCGTGGTATTTGGGTAACAAGGCCATATACCAGCAACCTTTCTAATCCAACAGCATTAGCTACAATTCATCTATTTGTTAATTAGAAGGCATGTTATTCAAAAAGGGGCTGCTCCTGCTTCTATTTGACATCTCCACCCGCTCAGCAGATTTTTATTCCAATTTTTATTTATAATACTCGATATCAAACTAAAAAGTGTAAATATTAAGAATTGTATATAATAATTGGTTAGAAAGACACTAATATAATAACTTATGAATATTTAATTATATTAGTGAATTTTAAAAACACCTCCGCATTATCCCCATCAAAAGTTTAATTTGCTTGACAAAAGATAGTACTGCATAACTTTAAAGCCATATGAACTGAAACTGGGTAATTTTTTTTAGATTTGTTTTACATAGTAAGAGCCATGCAAGTTTGACATGCTCAGTATAAATAGAAAGGTCGAGGCATTTAATTATAGTCCTAAAAGGTGACAACGCATCTGTTAATTGACAATTACTGTAGGTATTTACAGGCCACCTTGTTATCACCATCTTACCACCAGGTGGACTGCATGTTCATTTGTCTTCTTATATAGGAAAAGGAATTACCTAGATGCATATAGCGATCAGTTTCATGTTGTTTCATAAGCTGACATGGGTGTGTCTGGCGCAAAATTGTTCGGGCAGCACCAAGTTCACGCAGCTCTATCAACTCAAGCACAACCTGCTCATACAGCTCCATTAGTTTTTTATCTGGCAATTTAAGTGAAGCTGTGGCTTTTAGCACCGTGTCCCAGTGTCCATTGTTAATATCTGCACAAAAGCCGTCTACACTATCCACCGTATTAAGTGATACACCAGTTTCTTCCTATAATGCAACAAAGGTATTTATGAATGTTATAAGAATATTCACATAAAATTTAAAATTTTCCATTGATGTAAATAAATTTTCTTGATACATATTGCGATGTAAACAGATCTACCTACCTGAAGGGTTTGTAAAGTTTTTGTAAGGTTTGACTCCTTTAGATATTGCTGAATTAAACGAATAACACTGAAAAATTAATTTAGACTTTTTAAATATCTGTAATGAGATAAAGTAAAGAAAATAACCAAATTTGCACACGAGCTTACTCTGCAGATTCAATTTCAATGGACATTGTGAAGGAATATATAATATATAGAAATATATATAGAAGTATACGTAAGACAAGATCTAATTATTTAATTAAAGACTACTCCATCAAATTATAAAAAAATTACACTTCTTAGCTTTAAAAAAGTTGGTAGGTACACATTTAATGTACTCTGTGGATCACTGTGGATACACATTTTTGTTGTCACATAGAGCAACATAGAGCAGACCCATAGATAAATAAATATGTAGCAAGCTAAGCAGACCCCGTCAGGGTAAATGTATTCTGTGGAGTAGAACAGAAATGTCAGTTCATGTCAGTAGTTTTATTTTAGTTGTTGTTATGATTCTCAAATTAAGGCAGGCAAAAGTCATGGACCATACAGTTTTGTTTTATTTGTATTTTGTTTACAAAACTTCACAACGTTACATTGAAAAATTCTTAGGAAATTTTCACGAGAGATTAAAACACAGGCGATGACATATTAGAGCCCTTTACAAGTCCACTGCTGAACATAAGCTTCCCTCAAAGAATGCCACAAATCACGGTCCTGAGCCACCTGTATCCATTGACTTCCTTTGTCATTACTCCATCCATTGGAGGGTCGCCCAACACTTCGCCCACCGGTACGAGGCTGCCACTAGATAACCTTTTTTCCCATAGGTGTGTATTGAATTTGGCGAGACAAACGAAGCTTCGGAGCGAAATAAAGTGAATCGGTGTGATTAATTATTAGTGTTT
Organism: Parnassius apollo; assembly: GCA_907164705.1. NCBI lineage: Eukaryota > Metazoa > Arthropoda > Insecta > Lepidoptera > Papilionidae > Parnassius > Parnassius apollo. Next base: position 4,996,401 of record CAJQZP010001262.1, read on the forward strand.
TAAGTTTTAATTGGTGTTCGGTAATAAAAGTGTAAATTTTGGTAATTCAATCGGGTTTTTATTGTCACAAACCTTAAGCTCGTAACAATTGGTGTCAGAAGTGGGCTAAAATCATGCCGATTTTACCTAAGGAGGAAACGGAGAGTGTCCGTACCCGAAGTCAACGCCAGCAGGAGACGGACCAGAGAAGATTTGGTGGTACAACGTCGCAGACGTCGGAGGGCCAGCCGTAGGCCACGGAGGTGGGCCCGTTAGTAGCTCCTGCATCTGCAGCACCTGACTTAGGTGCTCTGATAGTGATGCTGTAGGAGCAGGCCCGCCGACAGGGGGAACAGGCCCGTCGGTTGGAAGAGCAGCTGAAGCGCGGACAGGAGGAACAGGCCTGTCAGTTGAAAGAGCAGCAGGAGGAACAGGCCCGTCGCTTAGAAGAGCAGCTCAAACGCGATAGGGAAGAGCAGATGCTTCTCATAAGGGACCTTCACGCTACCTTCGGGAAAGAGATAAGGGAGGTGAAGGATAAGGTTACTCATGCGAAATAAAGTGAATCAGTGTGATTAATTATTAGTGTTTTAAGTTTTAATTGGTGTTCGGTAATAAAAGTGTAAATTTTGGTAATTCAATCGGCAGTTTTTATTGTCACGAACCTCAAGCTCGTAACAGTATGATTTAAGTTTTAATTGGGGTTCAGTAATTAAAGTGTCAATTTTGGTAATTCAATCGGCAGTTTTTATTGTCACGAACCCTAAGCTCGTAACAGTAAGTATAATTTATATTACAATATCTTTATATACCAAATTTTTTGTTCCATTTTTCTGCGGCTTTAATAAAAACTGATTCTCTGCAATTCCTGACCTAGAGAGACCAACATATAATTGTCCGTGAGTAAAAAAATCTTCCCTTAAGTCAAGTCCAATATATATATATATATATATATATATATATATATATATATATATATATATATATATATATATATATAACAATAATAATAAAGCCTCTTTATTTCTTAATAGAAAATATTTACAATACAACAATTATATTTACGCTTAGAAAATATAAAATAAAATATATATTTCAATTAAGGACCCCTCTTTGGGTAAAGGCCTCCTCCATCTTTTCCCACTCTTTCCGGTTCTGTGCTATTTTTAACCAATTTTTTCCTGCTGTCTTTTCAACCTCATCGACCCATCTTTCTTTCGGTCTTCCTTGCTTGCGTTTGCCTGTTGGTCCTGTCCACATGGTTACTCGTTTAGTCCATTTGGTATCTGTGGATCGTGCTACATGACCTGCCCACTTCCATTTCAATTTTTGAGAGTAATGTAATGCGTCTATCACTCTCGTTTTCTTGCGAATCTCATTGTTTTTGCATTTATCTTTTAGTTTTAGGTTTAGGATACTTCTTTCCATTGCACGTTGACATGTTAGTATTTTATTCCTTGTTTGTCTATTGAAGATCCATGTTTGGCAGCCATATGTGAGACAGGGAAGTATGCAGGAATCCATGACTTTCTTTTTTTAAATTTAGCGGTAGATCTGCTTTGAGTACCTCTTTATGTTTCCAAAACTTATTCCAGGTTATAGCAATTCTCCTATCGATCTCGTCTTGATTTCTAGAAATTTTGAAAGATGTTTGTTTGCCTAGGTAGTTATAGTGATCTACATATTCAAGCTCTATGTCATCTACTTTTATTGGGTGTTTTGTGCTATTTGTGCATACCTTCGTTTTTTCAGTGTTTAGTTTTAGGCCTATTTTTGTGCTTACATTGAATGTGCAAAAAAATTTTTAATTTCTTGTATCATGGCTTCAAGTTTTTTATGTGAATCGGAGAAGATAACAATATCATCGGTGAAGCGAAGGTTGTTCAAATAGTTGCCATTGAGATTAACTCCTGCTTTATTCCAGGATAGGTCTTTCATAATGTGTTGTAGTACCGCTATGAAAAGTTTAGGTGAAAGAGGATCGCCTTGTTTTACTCCTCTACGTATTTTGATCTCAGGTCCTGTACGATCAAGTTTAACTCGGCTTGTGCTTTGTTCATAGATATTTCTTATGATAGCTATATATGTTTGTGGTATTTTTTGCTGTTTGAGAGCTCTCCATACAATGTCATGGGATATAGAGTCGAATGCTTTTACGTAGTCTATGAATCCGAGATATAGAGGTTTATTGAACTCTATAAATTCTTCAATTATCAAATCTAAGGTAAATGGTGCAGAAACCTTTACGAAAGCCCGCTTGTTCTGTAGGTTGCTGTTCGTCTATTTGACCTCCTATCCGTTTTTCTAGGCACAAAGCGAAAAGTTTATATATCGCAGGTAACACACTTATAGGGCGATAGTTGCTAGCATTCGTTGGGTCACCTTTTTTGTACAAGAGAATAATTCTTGATTCTGTCCATTTTTTGGGAACACTACGTTTTTCTAAAACTGTATTAAACAGTTTCATGAGAGGCGCAGCTAATAGATGTTTGGCAAGTTTCAAAGCTTCGCTAGGAATACCGTCAGGATCGAGACTTTTATCATTTTTCAGGTTGTCTATGTTTCTGATGATTTCTATTTCGGTAAACTTATCAATACTTGTGGAGTCATACACCTCCTCCAGTGTTTGTTTAGATTCCAGAGTATCTATAGTATGCGCTTCATAGAGGTTCTTATAAAATTCTGTTGCGATATTGACAACATCTTTCCTTGTCTGAATTCCGTGTTTATTTGTTTTAAGTTGTGGTATCCAATTTTTATTTTTATTTAATTGTTTATCGGCTTTTTTTAGACTCCCAGTGTTATTAAGATGCTCCTCTAATATTTATATTCTGTGTTGTTGGTAATCTTTTTTTAATTTTTTGTTTGCAGTTTTGAATAATTGTGATAGCTCTTTTTTTCCTCAGAGTTGAGATGTTTTTTATGTTGAAGTTCTGCACGTCTTTTTAACAATGATTTAGTTTCTAAAGTGATGAAACAGTTCCTTTGTAACGGTTCTTGAGATTTCGCGTGATTTATGCAATATTTTATCAAATATTCGATTTTTTCATAAAAAGACTCTATGTTGTCGTTTTCTCCAAAGTATAGTTCTTTTGACTTTTGTTCAAGGGTGTTTTGGTATTTATTTTTATTTTTTATTTTGGGCAACTTTTTCTTTTAATATAGAGTTCGTAGAGCTAAAATATTTTCTCGTTTTTTTCTGTTTTCCAAGACTTATAGTACCTCGTACCAGCCTATGATCTGTTGGAAATATATTATTATTTATTACTTCTATGTTTGTAAATTGTTTTAAATTGTTACTTAAAATGAAATCGATTTGGTTTTTTGTCTTTTTATTGGGGGAAATCCATGTCCACTGGGATGTTGATTTTTTTTTAAAGAAAGTGTTTATTATTTGAAGTTTGTTCTCCAGAGCGTATTGAAGAAATAAGTCACCCCTGTGGTTTCTTTTTCCATAACAGAAAGGTCCCATAACCTTAAGTTCTTTACATTCCCGTTGCCCAATTTTGCAGTTGAAGTCGCCCATTAAAATAAGGTTATTTGCAGCAATAGATTGCGCTTTTCGTATTGTGTCATAGAACTCATGCATCTCTTGGTCTGTTGCGTCTAATGTAGGTGCGTACGCTTGAATAATGGACAGTTCTTTTTCCTGAAACTTTAATTTAAGTACGCACACTCTTTCCGAAAGCCCTGTGTAGTTTTGTATATTATATTTATACTTCTTTTTTACCAGAAATCCCACGCCATAGAGTCCTCCGGATATACATGTGTAGCAAAATATATGGTCTTCATCTTCTACTATGTGGTTCCCAATTCTTCGTATCTCTGATAGTCCTATTATATCGTATTTTATATTAGCTAGGGATGTTTTAAGAAGTGCCAGTCTTTCTTGTGACTTTAGAGATCGTATATTATATGTACAGATGTAGAGTTTTTGCGATGGAGGGTTACAGTCGTTCTCTCCCGCGGGGACTAGCCGTATTGGGAGAGGAAGAGGAAGAGGAGAGGAGTATATATATATATATATATATATAGTATATTGTATATGTTTGGCCTTGGGATTTCTTGATGGTGATGGCGAAAGAAACTTTTATTAGAAACTGTAATCGCTTAAATTGGAAAGGTAAATCTGTAGGGATCATGTGAATGCGGGGAATATGAGCTACTTGACCTACCGCTGGTCCTGTAAGAATCATGCTCTAAATCACATTATTCCGTAGGGATTTTACTTTTTTTTTTTTTTTTTTTTATAGAAAAGGGGGCAAACGAGCATGTGGCTCACCTGATGTTAAGTGACTACCGCCGCCCATGATCAACCGCAACACCAGGGGAATTGCAGGTGCGTTGCCGGCCCTTTAGAAAGGAGTAAGCTCTTTTCTTGAAGGTCCCCAGGTCGTATCGGTCCGGAAAAATCACTGGTGGTAAATTATTCCACAGAGAGGTTGTACGCGGAAGAAAACTCCTTTTGAAACGTACAGTGGTGGACCGCCAAGCATCCAGATGGTGTGGAGGGTATCGGGACGTTTGCCGTGTAGTGCGTTCACGAAATTTGGCGGCTGGGATTAATCCGAACTATTCCTCAGAGCACTCCCCGTGATAGATGCGATAAAATACGCAAAGAGATGCAACATCTCTTCGCAGCGCCAGTGAATCGAGCCGATCGGAAAGCACTCGGTCGTCGACGATTCGAGCCGCTCTGCGCTGGATGCGGTCAAGTGGAAGGAGCTGGTACTGGGGAGCCCCAGCCCAGAGATGGGAACAGTATTCCATGAGCGGCCGAACCTGCGCCTTGTAAAGTTGCAGGCGGTGTGCCGGCATGAAATACTGTCCCGCTCTGCTGAGCACGCCAAGCTTTTTAGAGGCCAATTTGGCCTTCCCTTCCAAGTGACCACGAAACTGCACGTCACTCGATATGTCGACGCCGAGGATTCCGATACTGGCTGAGGCAACAAGGGGAGTGCCTTGAAACTGAGGGCATACGACAAAGGGGTTCTTTTTAGCGGTTAACGCGCAAACTTGTGTCTTCTAAGGGGTTAAATTGGACTAGATTTAGTCGCCCCCAATCCGAGACTCTGCCCAGCAGAGACTCGACTTCAGACACAAGTTTGTCCCGGCACTCAGAGACGTTTTCCCGAGAAATATTGGCTCGGCCGGTGTAAAGAGCATCACCAGTGCTGTCATCTGCATATCAATGAATGCTACGGGTTTGCAACATATCATTGATATGTAGAAGAAACAGCGTTGGCGATAGCACGCAGCCCTGTGGAACACCAGCATTAATAAGCTTGCAATCGGAGCTTGCACCGTCTACAACGACCTTGATGCTCCGATCTGCAAGAAAACTGGTGATCCAATCGCACAATTTCTCGGGAAGCCCATAGGAAGGGAGCTTCGAAAGAAGCGCTTTGTGCCAAACCCGATCGAAGGTCTTCGCAATGTCCAAACTAACGGCCAATGCCTCCCCCTTGGACTCTACTGCCTCCGCCCATCTGTGAGTTAGGTAGACCAGAAGATCACCAGCTGACCTACCACGGCGAAAACCGTATTGGCGGTCACTAATCAGCTGGTGATCCTCAAGGTACCTCATGAGCTGGCAGTTTACAATGGACTCCACTGTTTTGGAGAACAAGGAGGTGATGGCGATAGGCCGGTAGTTGGACGGGTCTGAGCGGTCGCCTTTTTTAGGGATCGGGTGGACGAAAGCCGTCTTCCATGATTTTGGGACTACGCCTAGGGAGTAGGAGTACCGGAAAAGACGCGTTAAAACCGGTGCCAACTCTGGAGCACACGTCCTCAGCACAATTGGGGGGATTCCGTCAGGCCCACTCGACTTATGGATGTCCAGGGAGAGGAGTGCTTTGCGAACCGAGCGCTGAGTGAACTGCACTTCCGGCATGGAGCACTCACACCGCGGGATGGTCGGCGGCGTACTCCCCCCGTCATCGAGAGTCGAGTTAGACGCAAAGAAAGAGCCTAGAAGATCGGCTTTCTCCTTTGCGGTGTGGGCCAGTGAGTCGTCCTCCCTGTGCAGAGATGGAAGAGATGGCTGACAGAAATTCCCCTGGACAGCCTTGGCGAGAGACCAGAATGCACGGGTTCTAGAAGGAAGACGAACTAGTCTCTCGCCAATTCTGCCTATGTGCTCTGACTTTGCCTTGGCAATGACTCTTTTGAAGGACCTAGAGGCGGAATTATACTTCTTTTTTAGAGCGCTGGTGTTTACATCCCTGGACGCTGATGCGTCAGCCCAGGCTCAGTAGCACTCCTGCTTATAGCATGATGCTATTTTACAGGAGCGACCAAACCATGGGTGAGATTTGCCTCCAATGGGCACCACAGAGTAAGGAATAAAAAGTTCCATACCCTGAAGTACCGCATCAGCGACAGAATCCGCAACAACGTTGGGATCGTCCGGCGAGAAGCAAACCCGCCCCCAAGGGTAGGATGCAAAGAAAGACCGCATCCCATCCCAATCGGCTGACCTATAGTGCCAAACACAGCGGCAGCCTGCAGAATGCAACCGCGATTTCGTCGGGGCGTCGACGGAAATCTGATATCCGTCCGGGTGAGAGGTCAGCAGAAGGTCCAACAGGGAAGGTGCATGATCCTCCACATCTGGAATCCGCGTAGGCGAAGTAACCAGTTGTGTCAGACCATATGGCCAAAGCAAAATCATGAACAGATCTCCCCGCATGATCGGTTAAACGTGAACCGAGCCATTCGGCGTGATGGGCGTTAAAGTCGCCGAGGATCACGATCTCTGCGGAGGGGATCTGCTGTAGCAACGAATCTGCAGCCATTTGGACGTGGTCGAAGAGTCGGTCTGTTTCGGCATTACCGGTATGGGACCTATATATACCCCGGGCAGGAGAGATACGAGACATCAGCCGGAGAGGACACCTGCGTCTCGGTCAGAAAGAGCAGAGCCGGCCTCGCCGTCTCGAGATGGTAGTGGACGGCGTTTAGGTTAGAGTGAAGTCCCCTGATATTGCAGAAATTCACGGACAGCGTGGCAGGGGTCGCCTTGGTCTTGTTGCTCCGTTTGCCCCGAGCAGTTTTAGTCTTGAGCGGAATTTTGCCCCCCCCCCAGAATACGCGGGGCAGCCTGAGCACCCACGCTCAGAAGTGGAGAAACATGGTCGTGGATGCTCAGCGAGGGATTCTCCAGAGGTGCTGGTACCCTCCTGGGGTAGTCTATCATTTAATTCCGCTACCATGTTGATGGGGGGGGGGGGGATTTGGGCCTCCGGCCACCTGCACTCAGCAGACGAAACGCGGAAGCAGAGCTTCCACTTCACGCCGGTATTCTGTGAGGTCGTGGTACCACCCCGGTTTGAGCCGGCCCATACGTGCGACAGCAAAGCTGCCGCGTGGCTCTACCACTGTTACTTGGAGTCTAGTTCCATTGCACAGATAAGCGGATTAAGGTTTCACAATAAAATTATTGGAATAACGACTATAATTTTAGGGTATGAGGGGTAAGAACTGAAGGGTTAAGTGAGTTAAGAAATTCCTGTGGGTAATGCACGGCGTCCTCTGTATCTAATACGGTATCAACGGATTTATATATTAATGATAACCTGGTATTTTTTCTATATTTGTTCATTGATATGATCAACAGAAGAATTTCTTGGCGAAACTATTGCCCTCTCGCACATCCATCCATCCATATTTGAAGTAGACGTTAAGGTTCACTTTCGTTTGTAAGAATTTTTTTCTCACAGAAATATGTGTTTACTACGTGATGATTTATTTGCAACCGATTGAACAAATTATGCTTATATTGAACCTATTTACACATGCATACGTATTCACACTTACGCTCGCTCTTACACTCGTATAGATCAGTATATCGAACATACCGCCCACCAAAGGGCCTATGAGCCCTTTAACATTTTTACACGTTACAACGTTTTGCCTACAATAGACTCAAAGATTATATTTATTTATTTATTTATTTGTCAGAATAAGGTAATACATAATGGTCTTAAATCTAATACAGAAGTTCACTTATTCTGCCTCTTTTATAGGCGTACAAATATTAAATCGTCTTAATTTAATTTTGACATAAAATTTTTATACAAAACTATAAAAAATTAATTATGGATAAATGTTATACAAATTGTCATAAATGTGTCAAAGAGAAAATCAGTAATAATACATGTCATCGTCAAATTGCTATATATGTCACCTATATTTACTATTATAATTATATTAATTAAATAATAATATTACAAACAAAATTAGTTATTGAAATATTCAGAAAGACTATAAAAACACTTGCTGAGAAGCCATTCTATCAACTTTCGTTTAAACGTTTGACTTGTTTCATTCTTTATTGTGTCTGGCAGACGATTGTATACACGGATTGCCATGTAGAAAGCATTCCTGTTAAAGAATGAGGTGCCTGATTTAGGCAAGAATAATTTATTTTTGTTCCTAGTATGCCTCTGTGTTACATTTTTTTTTATAGGATAGGGTGACAAACGAGCACACAGTCCACCTGATGGTAAGTGGTTGCTGTGGCGCATAGACATCTACATCTATCCTGGATTACGAATCAAAATGCAGATGCGTTGTCACCCGTGAGGACTAAGATGGAATGCCTCGTTTCCAGTAAAAAGGGTCTCCGGTTCTCTACACTCACCATACGAAATACAGCAGCATTAAGCTACTATTTCACGCTGGTATTCTGTGAGAGCGTGGTCCTTCCCCGGTCGAGCCGACCCATTCGTGCTACAACTATACTACTAATATAACTGCAGCATGGCTCTACCACGTATAAAACAGACTACTACATCAGACTGTTTTATAAATAAGTTTAAATTTTGTCTTACAAACAAACAGATATCCCTCACATACATACACGGTAAGGGAAGAATGTTTAATTTCTTAAAATGGGGTCTACAACTCTCACAGTACCCCAAATTGCATACAGCGCGAATACATTTTTTTGTACTACAAATGCTTTCTGGCTATCGGTAGAGTTACCCCATAACAATAACCCGTAGCTTAAAACTGAGGAAACATAACCATGATATGCACATAGAGCTGCCTCTCGCGACACTGTTCTCCGTAATCGTCTTAGAGCATAAACAAATCGGTCTAATTTCTTACAAATTTTAAAAATGTGCTCCTTCCAATTGCATTGTTCATCAAGTGTGATACCCAAAAATACTGCAGATTGTACCTTTTCTATCGATTTATTACGAAATTTAATGTTAATGTCAATTTTTTTTTGATTTGTGTGTCGTAAATTGTATTATTTTTGTTTTGTCAAAATTAATATTAAGGTTATTTAATTCAAGCCATTTAACTACGTCACGAATAGTCATTGATTTGATTATTAAAAAAATACCAAAGAATGCATTTTTCTTTCGTAGCTTGAGGTCATTGATATAAATTAAAAATAAAAGCGGCCTAAAATACTACCTTGTGGAACACCATATTTAATAATTTTGTAATCTGATCTATATGATGATTTTTGTATTTGTTTGTTTTTAGGCACCATCTTACAGATTTCAGTGCATTGCCTTCTGTCTTTCAAATAACTAGCTATCCAATTATTTGCTTCACCACGAATACCATATTTTTCTAATTTTGAAAGAGCAAAATGTCATGTTCTATGTGGTCAAAGGCCTGAGTCATGTCTAATAGTACTGCTACTACAGGTATCCTTTGAGATATGCTTTCGGTGACTGTTGTGTATTATACCTGTGCGCGGCTACGTCCGCGCCCAATAATAATGTTTGCAATTAAAGCAGTACATCAACAGCCGTTGAGTGTTTAACTAGTCCCCTGCGCTCCGTATCCGCGAACATAACATTGGCGACGAGTTCTTACCCGCGTTTTTACAAAAAAAAAATGTCGTTTAGCTGTGGTCCCTTACCTATTTTTAACCACGAATTGCAATCATGGAATATATTTAGAACCAGAATTACGCAATGGTTTATTGCAAACGACATAAATGCGTCAAATGATGCTGCAGGAGTTAAAAGGCGAGCAATTCTGCTCAGCGCATTCGCCGATGGTACGTTTAAGCTTGCCTCAGATCTCGCTGTACCAAAGGATCTCCAGCAAATTCCGTTTGAGGATATCGTAACCATCTTGGATACTCATTTCACATCGAAGCAGATTGGATTTAGCGAGCGCCACAATTTCTATGCCGCTACCCAACAGCCCGCCGAGTCACCGTCGCAGTGGGCCGCTAGACTGCGAGGCCTAACCGTTCACTGCCAAATGTGGAGGAGGCACTGAGGGAACCGGTTTATTATGGGTATGCTGCCAGGAGTGGAAAAAGAAAAGTTATATACGCAGGATATTTCGGGTATAACATTAGCAAAAGCTGTTGAGCTAGCGGAGAACGTACGAAGCGCGCGGGCGATTGCCGCCAGCGCCGCAGCCACCACTACCGTCGTCACCGATGCACCACGGACCAGCTATACAAAATTGGTCAGGATTCGAAGTGCGTGCGTTCTCGTCAAGAGTGCGCAGTATGCGGTTATACGAGTCACAGTGCATCGGAGTGTCGTTTCGCTAATTACAGATGTAAAAAGTGTAATATGAAAGGACACTTGCGTAGAATGTGCAAAAAAGTGAATTACGTAAATACGAGTGAGGTGGGCGAGGACAGCGATGACGGTAAGATATTTAATATACGATTAGTTAGGGGTGAGCCTTTAGTAGAAACCGTTATTGTCAATGGCATAGATTTAGATTTTCAAATCGATAGCGGATCGGCGGTGACTGTGATATCGGAAAGAACATATAAATTGCATTTCCACGATGTACCATTATCGTTCACTAAAAAGAAATTAGTGAGTTACACCGGTGAAGTTTTAGGTTGTGCTGGCCGTGTACAGATGTCGCTTCAGTGGCGGGGTAAAACGTGTATGCTAGACGTATATGTAGTTCGTAATGGCGGCCCGCCACTGCTCGGTAGGGATTTTATTGCACGTTTCGAACTTCAAATGACGCCAATACATTATTGTAAGCAAATACAGAATGAAATTGAAACGCTACACATACGTTATCCTAAGGTGTTTTCGGGAGAACTTGGGTGTTTCAATAAATATGAAGTTAAGTTAACCTTGAAAGAGAACGTCAAGCCATTGTTTTTTAAGGCGCGTCCTATTGCTTTCGCCTTGAGGGATAAAATAGATAGCGAACTAAAGAGGTTGGTCGATCTAGGGGTACTTCGTCCGGTTAATTATTCTGAATACGCATCCCCAATCGTACCCGTATTAAAACGCGATGGCTCTGTCAGAATATGTGCAGATTATTCTGTTAGCTTAAACAAACAGTTGGTTATAGACCAATATCCATTACCGACGTTTAATGAACTTTTTTCTAAGTTACACGGGGGGCCAATACTTTACTAAGCTTGACCTCTCAATGGCGTATAATCAATTTTGCCTAAATGAAGAATCCCAAAAGCTAACATGTATCAATACCCATCGGGGTTTATTTTCTTATACCCGTTTAGTTTTCGGCTTAGCTAGTGCGCCGGCTATTTTCCAGCGTGCAATGGAATACGTACTAGCGGGGTTAAATGTAGTACATTTTTTACTTGATGACATTCTGATAACCGGCAAAGACGATGCCGAGCACCTAGACAGGCTACACCAGGTGCTACAAAGATTACAAGACGCGGGCTTAACGTTGCAAAAAAATAAGTACAGTTTTTTTAAAGACGAAATAAGTTACCTGGGATACGTCATAAATCGAAACGGTTTAAAGAAGTCACCGGAAAAGGTTAAAGCTATATTAGAAGCGCCAATCCCCACAAATGTTAACCAATTACAATCGTTTTTAGGCCTCGTCAATTACTACAGGTGTTTTGTTCCAAACGCATCATCTATTTTATCCCCCCTCTACCAATTATTAAAAAAGGGGATAAAATGGAAATGGTCTAAAGTAGAAAACGAAGCGTTCGACAATATAAGAAAAATATTATCCTTGGAACAGGTTTTAACACATTATAATCCAGATGAAACAGTTATATTAACCGTGGATGCGTCACCTAACGGGTTAGGTGCTATATTATCGCAAAAGAATAGTGCAGGTATTGAAAAGCCACTCTCGTTTGCATCACGGACGTTAAGTAATGCCGAGAAAAGGTATTCTCAAATACAAAAAGAAGCTACTGCTATCGTATTTGGAGTACGGAGGTTCCACCAATATTTATATGGTAGGTCTACGCCTTTTATTCTACGTACGGATCACAAACCGTTATTATCAATTTTTGGGCCATACAAAGGAATTCCGGAGGTATCGGCCAACCGTTTGCAGAGATATGCTTTATTTCTAAGCGGATATAATTACACGATAGAATATGTTAAGAGTTCGGATAACAGTGCAGACTACTTGTCGCGTTTCAGCCTCCCGGGCGCCGAAGCGAGCAGTAGCGGCACGGGCGGGGATTCAAACGCGGGGTACACGGAAACCGCCGATATCGACGACCGCGCAGCGTACGTTAATTTCGTTGTCAAGGGCGCGATACCGATAACCCTACAGGCGTTACGTGATGCAATAAATAAAGATCGCATTATGAAAAAGGTCATACATTATGTTTTAGAGGGATGGCCAAAAAAAGTTAATGATCCAGAGAAAAACCAGTTTATGTAAATTAGAACTGTCATATGAAAATGGTTGCCTTATGCGTGGTCATAAAATAGTTATCCCTGGATCGTTACGTGATAGAGTGATATCGGAGCTACATGCATCACATATGGGTATTGTTAAAACTAAAGCCGAAGCTCGCTCTCGGTTTTGGTTTCCAGGTATTGACGGTGTCCTTGAGCGTATGATTGGCTCTTGTGAAATATGCATGCAACTACGAGCAGCGCCGCCGCGCGTACATATTTCCCCGTGGAAATATCCTGCTGACCCTTTCCGAAGAATACACCACGATTTCCTCGGCCCCATCAACGGACATATGTACTTGGTGATCGTTGATGCGTACTCCAAATGGGTCGAAGTCTGCCGCATGAATACTACTTGTGCTTCCATCGCAGTTATAGATAAATTATATGAATACATGTCAAGGTTCGGTCTTCTAGAGACTATAGTGACTGATAATGGGACATCGTTTTGCTCCCGGGAGTTCTTAGACTTTTGTCATCTTAACGGTATTACGCATGTCACGTCACCTGCCTACCACCCGGCAAGTAATGGGCAAGTTGAAAGCTACGTGAAGGTAATAAAAAGGGGTATTAAGTCTAGTTTGTTGAGCAGCAAAATGTTAGAATGTAATTTAAATCTTTTAAAGTACATTTTCGATTACCGTAATTCGGTCCATTCCACGACGGGTTTATCTCCTGCACAAATAGTTTTTGGTCGCAAATTGAGATCGCGGTTAGATATATTAAAGCCAGCACCATCGCCGCCCCTGTCTTCCTCACTCGCTAAAGCAGTCCGATCAAAACAGTGTTCACAGGTTAAGTCGCATGGTGGGAAAGAAAAAATGTTTTTACCCGGACAATATGTTTTATACAGGGTGTCCGGTAATGAATGGATAACATTGAAATGTCTTATAGTACAACTTATGGCCGTCCTGAAAAAAATACGAAAAATAATATATCACAAGTAGTACCTTTGATATATTTTTTTTTAAAGAAAAGTCGATTCTTTTCTATCTTATTTTACTGTCTTGAACACTATGACCAAAAATGAATGATTTATATTGGTTTTTTGTTATATTATTATTATACACTAACTGTGCTTATAGGTAAAATGTAAACAATATGAATAGATTTTGCAGTTTTTATTTAAAAAAATTCGCAAATCAATTTATTTCTGAAAAACATGCAAAAAATATTATTTAAGCGAAGTTCAAACCTCTTGGGTATAAAAAAAATGTATGAATGTATGGGTGACCAATAATTTTACAATAATATCGGTTTCGTGTAGATTTTATAATGGTATAATTCATAAATATATCTTCCATAAATAGTGACTTATTGCCATTAATGTAGAAAAGGAGAAAATTTGACTAAGTAACAAAATTTGTAATATGGGAACATTTTTTAAATTGAATTGTCTCTGATCATTGGGAATTAATAAAAACACATCAGGAGTTGATCATACATGAAAACAGCTATTTTTAAACAAATTGAAACCAAATTAAGTATTAGAAATTAACTTATTTAAATGTAATAAAAGAACCAATTTAAATCTTGAAATGGTTACTTTACTAGCGTGAAATGGGTCGTGTGACCTTCATATTTGCTACCTGCTGCCTTTTGTGTTAGACAAAGAGAGGTCTGAATTGGGTAAGTGGGAGAGAGAAGAGCTAAATGTAAAAGAGAACTTAGTGCGTCACACGACCTGCTCGACTTCGCATGTATTTATTTTGTCTCCTTTGCAATTATTTAAATCAGTGTTAAAACGACCACTTGGCTATTTTACCGGACTATTTGTTTTTCTTATTGATTTGGACTTGTTTTGCGTTTGGTGATATTTTCGACGATTTGGCTTGTTTCTGAACTAAACTGGACTTTTGTGTACCTATCAAAATGCCACGTCATCAGTACACGGCACAAGAATATGCAAACATGCATTTTATTTATGGAGAATGCAGAGGCAACGCAAATGCAGCCGCAGCTCTTTATAGGGAGAGGTACCCTAATGCTCGCCGCCCAGACTGGCGTGTATTTATAAGAGTCCACGGTTGTTACTCTGAAGGAAGAATGCCGGGTAGTGGTGTCGGTGGTGCTAGCGCTGGAAGAATCGCTCGTCCTGATGTAGAAGACGTGGTGCTTGAGGATATTGAAAACGATCCTTCAACCTCTACGCGAGCAATAGCTCGACGCACAGGTATTGGAAAATCGACCGTACATGATATTTTAAAGAAAAACGAATTCCACCCTTACCACGTTACACGCGTGCAAACTCTCCAACCAAGAGATTATCTCTCAAGAGTGCGTTTTTGCCGGCAAATGCTGGCAAAGATGGAAAAAAAGACCCGCAATTTTTTAATAAAATTTTGTGGAGCGATGAGTCAACGCTTAAAAGAGACGGTTACTTAAATTTACACAATTTACATAGTTGGGAACTAGAAAATCCCCATCTTATGCGTGAAGACAGGTCACAATACCAATTTAAAATAAATTATTGGACCGGAATATTAAATGGTATGATAATTGGCCCATTTGAATTAACGGGGAATTTAACGGGGCAAAGTTATTTGGAGTTTCTTCAAAATGATCTCCCCAATTTATTACAAGAGGTTCCCGAGGAGCTGAGGGAATCGTATTGGCTCCAAAATGACGGTTGTCCTGCGCATTATGCTGTTCCGGTTCGTGCATATTTAAATAGCAGATACCCAAATAGATGGATCGGACGTCAAGGGCCAATTTTGTGGCCTCCACGTTCACCGGATCTAAATCCATTGGATTTTTTTTACTGGGGCTGTCTGAAAGAGGAAGTATACTGTAAGCCCGTGCGGTCTTTGGACGAACTACGCAGTCGTGTCAGAGAAGCCGCATCAAAAATATGCGAGCGACGGTACACTAGACTGCTCAGAAGATCATTTATCCGAAGATGTAGGGCATGCATAAGAGTGTCAGGCAAACAATTTGAACATTTGTTGTAAATTAACGAAAAATAAAATATTTTAATTTTAAATGTTGTTTTTTATTAATCCCCAATGATCAGACACAATTCAATTTAATAAATGTTCCCATATTACAAATTTTGTTACTTAGTCAAATTTTCTCCTTTTCTACATTAATGGCAATAAGTCACTATTTATGGAAGATACATTTAGGAATTATACCATTATAAAATCTACACGAAACCGATATTATTTTAAAATTATTGGTCACCCATACATTCATACATTTTTTTCATACCCAAGAGGTTTGAACTTCGCTTAAATAATATTTTTTGCATGTTTTTCAGAAATAAATTGATTTGCGAATTTTTTAAATAAAAACTGCAAAAGCTATTCATATTGTTTACATTTTACCTATAAGCACAGTTAGTGTATAATAATAATATAACAAAAAACCAATAGAAATCATTCATTTTTGGTCATAGTGTTCAAGACAGTAAAATAAGATAGAAAAGAATCGACTTTTCTTTAAAAAAAAATATATCAAAGGTACTACTTGTGATATATTATTTTTCGTATTTTTTTCAGGACGGCCATAAGTTGTACTATAAGACATTTCAAGGTTATCCATTCATTACCGGACACCCGATATAAAAAATATTTGAATAAAAATAAGTTCAATTGGTGTAAAGGCGTAATTATACGAAAACTTGGTAAAATCATATACTTAATACGAGACTCTTTGTTAAATACTGTTATAAAAAACATGTAAATCAAATAATTTTATATAAAGGCACCATTAATGCAAGTAGACCTTGGGAGCTAGATATTCTCAGCCCTGATACCCCAGGTAGTTCAGTATCGACACCGGCGTCATGCGTACCTATATTACCGCCAGATTCGCAATGTCATGACCAAGTTCGCGAGCTGGGAGAGGGCGATGGACCCGAGGACAGAATATTAACACCTGCGCCCGCAGCTGAGACTTCTAATGAGAACTTGACGAATTCTAATGACTCTTGCCGCCAATCACGATCACCCTCACATATAACAATAACGCGAGGAGTTCGGCGTCCACAGTCGTCGGATGATGAAGAAGAGGTATCACGGGCACAAGAGTATCATGTGCCATTAAAACGAAATCGCCCTAAGGTTGATTATAAAAAAGTTTTTTTAATATGTTTTAAATATATTTACTTATATGTTATATATGTTAGTTCTTTTATATAAGGTATTACATACGAGTATTATAAAACCCTCACTATAGGGGGAGGAATGTTGTGTATTATACCTGTGCGCGGCTGCGTCCGCGCCCAATAATAATGTTTCCAATTAAAGCAGTACATCAACAGCCGTTGAGTGTTTAACTAGTCCCCTACGCTCCGTATCCGCGAACATAACAGTGACAAATTTAATAAGATGACAGCATGCAAGTGTAGTTGAACTTTTCTTTACAAATCCAAACTGCTGCCGATTTAATATATTATGCTTTGTAAAGAATAAGTTTAATCTATTACACATAGCTTTTTCAAATATTTTCGATTTACAAAATAAAAAATAAAGACACAAGATCTGTACAAAATTAATTAAACTATACATATAGAATATAGATAAACACAATTTGCCTTAGTTATAAATAAAATAAATTATGATTCAATGTCTATTGGTAAGTAACACAGCTTATTTACAGATATTTGCACGACACTAGCACCACTTTTTACACTGTATACACGAGTGACACCGTCAGAACACGGGTGTTTTTTTTGTGCCTAGTGTGAGAGCGGTCATGGCCTGACTTTTATTCCTGCATGGTTTAAGGAATACCTCTTGCACCTTTCTGAAATGGCCCCGCAACGTCAAGGGCTGTCTTCTCCCATGGTGCACCAATATTGTACAATTTCGATGCTCCTCTACTACGTGTCTGAGGTCCCCTCACAGCCGCACAACTTGTACATGTACGACACCAATCCTCAACATCGTCACGATAATGGACCCAGTAAAACTGTTCTCGGACCTTCAGTAGAGTTCGTTTAACTCCCAGATGGACTCTTGAACGACCATTATGGCACAGCTGTAGAACATTCGGCACTTTAGCTTTAGGGACAACCATTTGCAAACGACAGCTGTCTCCTCGACCATTATCCCATTTACGGCACAGGACTCCATCCTGAATCAGCAAGCTGTCCCATTGGGTCCAATAGCTTTTCGTGATCAAACTCATCGTTGAGACTTCGCTCCACTTGGGCTTGGGAGTACTGGCCTTCATCCATTCCAGAATCGGCTTGATGTCCGGATCTTCCTGCTGTGCGTGTTGTAAGCTGTCCTTCCACTCGTTGCTGAGGTGGTCTGTCCTGAGCATCCTCACAGATACCACTTCCTTACTCTCTTGCGTAGTACAATGCTTGCAATCTTCAGGACAAGGTCTTCTTGACATGAAATTTCCTGCTGCGATGTTCGATCACAAAGTCGTATTCTTTCCGCTGCTTGGCGGCACTGTTAGCCGCACTACCCACTCGAGATCAATCACCTTCCCTATCTACAGTTCGCTTAGGGCAGCTGGATCGAACCACCTCTTCTCCACCTCAAGGGCCCACTGCTGAAGGTTTTCATTGCTGCGTTGCACGTGATCTTTAAGCTGCGCACGAAAAACGTGTTCCAGGTGAGCGTCGCTATGTTTTGCCTACAATGCCACAAGGAGATGCTCATGGTTATGTTAGGTTAGGTTTTTTTCTTGTTCCCCTGACATGTGGAGATCAGGGACTTTTTTCATCCTGTTGGTGTTTCTTTTTTCACCACTTTTTTATTTCTTTTATTTTTATTTATATTATATACTTTACATTCGTAATTTATATTCTTATTTCTATTTGATTTTTGGGACTGTTTACATTATATACTTATACGTTGAATAAAACTAAATTTACGGATTTTATCGTAAATTTAGTTTTATTCAATGTGTAGTGTTCGCGTAAATTTAAGAAATCATTATACTTATACGTTTTTTCTTGTATGCTATTTATTTCTTAAATCTTAGTTTATTTTTAGTTTACTTATTACTAATTATTTCATTTACATTTTTTTACTTACTTTTATTCCTAACTCGATTTCTTTTTCATTTCTTTCTCTAATGTATATTGGACAATCTGTTGTTATGTGTGTTATATTTTCATTTTTTTTGGAAAACGCAGGCACATGCCGGGCTCTCTTTACATTTGAATCTGAATAAATATTCAGAGAACCCCACATGTCCTGTCATGGCTTTAACTATCATCGGATCCATGTCTATTTTTCTGATAATTTGATAGCCGGCAATGGCATCCAGGAAAAATATTTTAGTAATAGAGGCTGTTTCACCTTCCTTATAACGCCGGTTCCATTCATCAAGCGATTCCATTCGAATGCGTCGCTTGATATATGAAATCGGACATTTTTCATATACAGGTTTTGTTTTTATTTTTAGAGCAGTTTCTTTGGCTAATTGGTCTGCTCTTTCGTTTCCCTCCAGTCCTGCGTGAGATTTAATCCAGAATATATTTAATATTTTGCCTTGCTTATTTATTTTTGAGATGTTTTGTCTTACCTCCACTGCTAGGGGATGGAGGGAAACGTCTTGAACAATTGTTTTTAGTGCAGACCTGGAGTTACTGTATATGCTGCAGTTTTGTTCTGGGGTTTTAAGTGCATATCTAGTTGCTTCCAGTATAGCCAGCAACTCTGCCTGGTAGACGGTGCAAACATTTTCCAATTTCAGTTTTCGGGTACTCGTCTCCGCAGTGTCATTCCAAATGGATAACGCCGCGCTGACTTACCCCTCTATTTTACTTCCGTCTGTAAAAATCTTTATGCTCTTATTGTCATTGGTCAATTTGTGCACCGTCTCCCAGGCATGTGAAATTCAACCCTACCTGAACCGCGGGATGAGCAATCTTTGAAAATTCAATTTTTGTTTCTACATCGCAGTCATCTACTATCCGTCGGGAGAAGCCTTTCTTGATTTCATAAAACAAGCCTGCTTCCTGGAATCTTAAGTCTAATGGAAGCAGCCCGGCGAGTAGTAGGGCCGAGTGCAGAGCGACTGTCCTATAGGATTTTATAACTTTTGTAAAAACCCGCGTCGCACCATGTAAAGTTGTTTTTTGGCCCTGCGTTTGTTGGTTGTTGATGCCCAAGCGCTAGCTGCATACATTACTATCGGCTCCACCACTGCTATATAGATAGTCCTAACAATCTCCGGGTTTAGGCCCCAATTTATTTTTGCAGCTCTCGACAGTTGACGATATAAGTTTTAAACTTTACAACATATTCTCTTGATATGTGTATTAAAGGTAAGTCTGTCATCAACTGTGAGGCCGAGTATTTTTATTTCTTTGGTCACTTCAATGCCCTCCCCGCCCATCTTCAGAAGTGTTGAGTCATATTTTAGCTTTTTTGTTACGACCATAGCTTTTGTTTTATGTGGCGCAAAGTTAAGTTAAGCCTATTGCTGACTCCCCACTTCCGGACACGTGCGAGAGTTTCAATGGCCTGATCCTGCACCTGTTTTGCTGTATCCCTAGAGAATATCAAGACCACATCGTCCGCGAAAGCCTGGCAATGGGATCCTATTGCACTCAACTCCTTCAAAATTTGATCCAGTAGGATGTTCCAAAAATTGGACCCCTATCGAACCTTGCACACACCCTTTTGTGGTTTTACTTACCCATTCGGCCCCAGCATATCTGAGGCACACTCTTCTATCCTTAAGATAGCTATCTACCACGCACCTGAGATTTACCGGGCACCCGACTTCCGCAAGTCTGCACCGTATGGCCGTCCACCAGGCATTATTAAGGCTACCTCTACGTCTAATGATATAAGCAGAATTAGCTTTCTGTCTTTCAGCTTGGTTTTAACAAACTGCATCATATCATAGAGGGAGTCCTCGGTACTGCGCTGTGGCATAAACCCATATTGCTTCTGGCTTATCTTCGGGACGACGTGCCACTTTATTCTTCGGATTATCATATTTTCGTATATTTTGCCGAGCACAGGCAATAGTCCTATCGGCCTGTAGGATTTAGGGTGTGAGTAGTTTTCTTTCCCCGGCTTTTGCAATACTACCACTGCCGCCCTCTTCCATTTGATGGGGAAATATTCAAGACTGAGGCATTTGTTTGCTAGTGCCAAGAACAATGCTGAATCCAGGGTGACAGATACGCCACAAATGTCCGCTGTTAGACCGTCCTCACCAGACGCCTTTTTCAGACTGAAGCTCGACACGGCCCACATCAGCTCTTCCATTGTCAAAGGTGGGTCACATGGACTATCATGTGACCCTTCGTTTACAGTTTCCGCTATTTCTTTTATTTGCATGTGTTTCGTGTAGTCTTCCTCAGTACGGTCATCCGGATAGAACATCACCGCCAGGATTCTAGCCGATTCTTCGCTTTCCAGCGTCTCCCCATCTCGAACAAAGGCGACGTCCTCCTGTCGTACTAATGTACGGCTCATGACTCTATATATCCCACCCACATTGTTTCTCGGTCCTGCTTGCAACAGAAATCCTTCCAGCTGGTGGTCTGAGCTCTTTTTAATTCTTGTTGGTATTCTTCTTTGGCCCTTTTATACTGCTCGACGACCCACTTGCGACGAATTGGCGCTGCGTATGAGATTCGACGCTTCAGCCTGGAAACTTCCTTTTTGCGTTGTGTTAATTCTTGGGCAATCCCATTTGTTTTCTGGTTTTTACTTTCGGTAAGCTACTTTCACATACTTCTGTTATAGAATTTGTGTACAGTTCTATTTTAATTTCTAGTTCTTCTGTTGTTACCACTTTGTCTATTTCTTCTTTACTTATCGCTTTTTCACACGAAACTCGCCCCAATTCGCCTTTTTCGTATTGTATTAATTTAGTGAATAAATCATTTCTAGTCATTATTTTAATATTAGTACCTATTGATTTTCCTAAATTTATATCAAATAGGATTGCCCTGTGGTCCGAACTGGTTACTTCGTCAGAAAGCCTCCAGTTGCCTATCCTCCCGAGTAGGCTAGTCGAGCAGGTTGTTATGTCCACACAACTGGAGAATCTCTTCCCACCTCTATATGTGTCGAACGTGGGTTCAGTCCCCTTGTTTAAGATGTGAAGTTCAAGTTCGTCAAGCTTTGCGGTGACCTCTACTCCTCTGCTGTAAGTTTTCCGGCTTCCCCACCAGGTATTCCATGTACGTCCCCACCGAGTATCACGTTCCTTGTCTCTAAGCCCTCCACGGCCACTCAAATCATATTTAGATATAGTTCGATTGGTTGGTCACGCTCAAAGTAGACGGACAGCACTCTCATGTGTCCTCAATTTAGCGACCGCAATCTTCTCCGTCGTTAGACTGGGGCATAGAGCCATGTCAATGGGGTCGTCGAATAGCACAATAACTGCTTTAATCGCCTTTTCAGTGCTCAGGCTTCTGTCACTTTGTGCTATTGTCGTCCCCGAGTAGTTCTTCATTTGACAAATTCGGCCAATATAGGGCTCCTGAACCATAGCGAAAGATGTTTTTCGCTTGATCGCCTCTGTAATAAGTGCTGCCGTGGCTAACTCACACCTTTGAAGGTTCGTCTGGATCGCGGGATATCGGTGGGTGGGGTGGTGTTAAGTTCCGTGTTTAAATTCGAGTCAATTTTAGCAATATGCTACGGTAGATCTGGCGAGTACTTCCCATTTCTTCCGCATTGGACAATCTGCACTAAATGCATTATGGTCTTTTCTATCATATTTTGCTTTGTTGCAGTTTCTACATTCTGGTGTTTCTCCAGACAGCCAATCAGCACATTCTGTTTTGAGGAGTGGGCCTCCGCAATGGCTACAAACATCGATTGCTTCAGTGTATGCGCGTTTGCTATGTCCGTATCCCAGACAACGCGAACACTGCACCAGAGGGGACTGCACCTGCTTCAATAAGATGATTCCAGATCTGGGGCGAAACCTTCATTACAATGTGGGAGGTGTGCGGGTTTCTTGTTCTTTTTCTATATTTAATCTCCATTCTATCCTCTTTTTCTAGTATATCCTTGAAAAGCTGTTTATTTTGCATCCTTATTGCTTTCTGTATCTCCTCATCCGTGTTGTATTGCATGACATCCCTCAGGATTACAAGTGGATCCTTATTTTTTATGTCATCCACATTTAGATCTTTCCCTGCTTTGAGTAATCTTTCCTTAACTCTATTTATCTCCTTCTCCGTTCGACATCCCACTATTACTTTTCTGTCTCTTGCCTTCCTAATCTTATCTATTTTCAAGCCTTCTTCTTTGGCATTTATTGCCTTCCTTATCTTGTCTATCACCTGATCTCCTATTTTTTTCTCGTCGTTGGATGTAATCATCACTGAGTGCATGGCCATGTTTTCTGGAGGTGAAGGTGAACCTTTTGGCGGCCTTGCCACTATGCTTGCATAAGTTTCTTCTATCTACCTTAATTTCATGCCTATTTATTTTTTCTTTGAGTTTTTCTATCTCTTTTCTACTTTCCTCTAAGAGTTTTCCGTGTTTATCCAATTTCTTTATTAGGCTTTGTTCTTCTTCTTTTCTTTTCCTATTTTCATCTTCGAGCGTCTCCTCTTTCTTTTTCTGGTCTTTAGGTTTTTCTTCTTTCTCTATGTTCCTGCCTGTTTCTGCCTCTTTCACAAGTTGATAGAGTCTCTCTATCGCCTGAGTGACTTACATTTTTATGTAAGTCCTCAGGTTTCGAGAGTTGTTGCGATGTAATTTGGCTTTGTGGAGACAAGCTTGAGCCTCCGTCAGACGGTCTACATATTTTGTGGTTTTATTTTTCGGAGAGCTTTCTGTGATCTTAGCTACTATTTTACGAGATGTTCCTCTTATTTCCTGCGAAGAGACAATCCTCTATTTTTGTCCAATAATCGTTGCTACCTTTTTTGGGGCGGTCTCTATTGCAGTCTCCGCGTCTAATTTTCCCATCTCCCACTTTCCAATACTTCTCCTCACATTAGGGATTTGTATCACTTGATCTTTTATAGGAGAAGGTCCAGCCTTCTCTGCCCCTCTTTGAGCAGCCTGAGGATTCATGTCCATGGCAATATACTCAATCTTTTTAGCAGGTTGTGCGGATGCCGAACATTTTCAGGGGAACGCGCCTTGGGTCTCAACAATCAACAAAAACAAGAACAATATATATACAAAAAAAAAAAATTAATGTAAGTTAATTTGTCGTTGTAAAAGTTATAAAACACAAAATGAAGGTTAGTCAATTTTAAAAGTAATTTAAAGTTTGTAAAAGTTATAAATGTATCTTATACCGCGTCACAATTCTTTTTGATTTCTTCCCTATATAGAGTCGCAACTTTTACCTTCGCTGATTTTTGTCACTCTTATTTTCAATCGAATTTTTTTAATATATATATATATATATATATACGTGGTCCTTCACTGCTGGCCGTATGAGGACGCTCAAGGTCGCTCAGCAAGCTATGGAGAGGGCTATGCTCGGAGTTTCTCTGCGTGATAGACTCAGAAATGAGGATATCAGCAGTAAAACTAGAGTGACCGACATAGCCCAACGGATTAGTAAGCTGAAGTGGCAATGGGCCGGCCATATAGCTCGAAGAACCGATAACCGATGGGGAAGAAAGGTTCTCGAGTGGCAGCCTCGTACCGGTAGGCGTAGTGTAGGGCGACCCCCCACTAGATGGAGTGACGACCTGGTAAGACATGCAGGAAGTCGATGGATGCAGGTGGCTCAGGACCGTGCTTTGTGCTTTGTGACTTGGGGAAGGCCTATGTTCAGCAGTGGACTTGTGAAGGGCTGTAATGATGATGATGATGATATATTTGCGTCTATAAAATTTTCTTACGAGAAAGTTTTATTTATCTTATATGTGACTGTGTCCAGAGTCAGTCTATAAATCCTAAATGTCTAATGATACTAAAGATAGGTGTATGTCTAATAATATTAAAAATTTCAAAAATATATCTTAAATAAAACTTTAACTTCACTTTCAGGTCATCAAAGAATATGGTCTTCAAAAAGCCTGAAATTTTGAGTTTTTTTTTATAAAATAGGATGACAAACGAGCACACAGCCCACCTGATGGTAAGTGGTTGCTGTGGCCCATAGACATCTACATCTATCCTCGATAACGAATCAAAATGCAGATGCATTGTCATCCGTGAGGACTTAGATGGAATGCCTCGTTTCCAGTAAAAAGGGTCTCCGGTTCTCTACATTCACCATACGAAACACAACGCCATTAAGCTACTATTTGACGCTGGTATTCTGTGAGAGCGTGGTCCTTCCCCGGTCGAGCCGACCCATTCGTGCTATAACCACCTACCACGTAAAAAACTGGATAAAACTTAATCCTTTAACGCCGAAATCGAAAACCGCAGATTTCTGCGATACCCGGAGCCGATTTTTCAGTTTGAAATTTTTCAAAATGGCCGCCGAGCTGTCAAAGTCAATGTTTAGGAGCCCGTAGCTTTAAAACCACAAGTCGCACGGAAACAGAGTTTTGAATCTACAGCTGGTCTGGGCCTACATTGTGTCCTGAAAGTGGTTTCAGGAAAAAAAATTTAGGCATCCAATACGGTTGATAAATTTATATTATTGAAGAGTATGAGCTCCTCAAGCCTAAGTTCAAAATCCGAGCTTTCTACGACCAGGATTTTCGAAGACATAAGCAATCGAAAAATAGAACCAAAAACCAGATTGATGAAATTTTTCGTCAATCTGGTTTTAAAATTTTAAAATCGCCAATTTTGGAATTGTTCGCTTGAAGTTTGGACTTAAATGAAACGTCTCCTATATATTAAACCTGTATATAATGATAAATTTAATTGATTTATATTATTTTACTAATATTTATGAAAAATGCCAAAAAATTCATATCTTTGTTTGATAATTAAGGAGAATATAAGCTTATGCTTATTCTGGACTAGTGTTAAAAGATTTTTTATGGATGATTTTTTATTACTGAATTTAAGGCTCGGTTTAGGTAAGTAGCGATTTTTCGCGTTCCGTGTGTTCTATCTATCAAATTTGAGTGTACATGGCAGTTTCTACATAGGACGGACATTATTAGCAAAAAAAAAGCAAGGGAATCGAAGATTTTAAAAAGTTTAAAAATTCTATTAAAATACGATTATAAGAAAATGAATTATATGAATATTAGTTATTTAACGGTAAAAATTTACTACGAAAACTATTGTTAAATACGGGGGGCAATTAATTTCACTATTTAACAAGAAAGTTTAAACAGAAAAGACCAATTTTCAGTCAAATTATGGATGAAATTGGGTTTTTATTTCTGAATTTATGGCACGGATTAGGCAAGTAGCGATTTTTTAGAGTTCCGTGTGTTTTATCTATAAATTTGAGTGTACATGGTACTTTCTTCACGATAAGAACCGTATAAGCCTAAAGGGAGCGGAGCAATCGAAGATTTAAAAAAGTTTAAAAATTCTATGATAATACGAAAATAAAACGAATTATATGAAAATTAGTTATTTAACGGTGAAAATTTACAACGCAAACTATTGTAAAATACGGAGGGCAATTAATTAACTATATGAATTTATATATTATATATAATATACTTGCTTATATATTTGCTTATATACTTACTTATATACTTACATACTTACTTATATACTTATTAATATACTTTCAAGAAAATTTAAACACAAAAGGCCAATTTTCAGTCAAATTATGGATGAAATTGGGTTTTTATTTCTGAATTTTCGGCTCGGTTTAGGCAAGTTACGATTTTTCGAGTTCCGTGTGTTTTATCTATAAATTTGGGTGTACATGGCACTTTCTACACGATAAGAACCGAATAAGCCTAAAGGGAGCGGAGCAATCGAAGATTTAAAAAAGTTTAAAAATTCTATGAAAATACGATTATAAGAAAACGAATTATGTAAAAATTTGTTATTTAACGGTAAAAATTTATTACCAAACTATTGTAAAATACGGGAGGCGATATAATAACACAATATGGAACAAGAAAATTTAAACAGAAAAGACCAATTTTCAGTCAAGTTATGGATGAATAAGGGTTTTTATATCTGTATTTACGGCTCGGTTTAGGCAAGAAGCGATTATTCGAGTTCCGTATGTTTTATCTATCACATTTGTGTGTACATGGCAGTTTCTACACGAAACGAACCGTATAAACCTAAAAGGAGCTGAGAAATCGAAGATTTTAAAAACTATATGATTTTTCGAGTTCCGTGTGTTTTATCTATCAAATTTGAGTGTAGACTCATATACAAAAAAAAATTCCGTGTGTTTTAATCTATCAAATTTGAAAGTAGATCAGTCTCTACACGATACGTACCTTATAAGACTAAAGGGAGCGAAGCAATCGGAGATTTTAAAAAAGTTTAAAAATTCTATGAAAATACGATTATAAGAAAACGAATTATGTGAAAATTAGTTATTTAACGGTAAAAATTTATTACAAAACTATTGTTAAATACGGGGGGGCAATTGTAACAAATTTGACATCCCGAATCGGTGGATACCTGAAAATATTTGCAACTTAAACACCCTATCTTCAGTTAAATAGAAATCTATATCTCCAATTTAATTGAAATCTATATCTCCAATTTAATGGAAATCAATATCTCCAATTTAATGGAAATCAATTTCTCCAATTTAATGGAAATCAATATCTCCAATTTAATGGAAAATAATATCTCCAATTTAATGGAAATCAATATCTCCAATTTAATGGAAATCAATATCTCCAATTTAATGGAAATCAATATCTCCAATTTAATGGAAATCAATATCTCCAATTTAATGGAAATCAATATCTCTAATTTAATGGAAATCAGTATCTCCAATTTAATGGAAATCAATATCTCCACTTTATTTGCGAAACGATATGAACGATATGAGTGTGGTAATTGCATTAGCGTTTACTATAATTTAGTACCAGGGTATTTAAATTCACAGACTAAAAATGTGATATGTAATCAGACACAAATGAAAGTTTTTTATTGCAATTTAAAAATATATATATATATATATAATAAATCCTTCCATTTTAATCTTAAAGAAGCTAAAATTTATACTTTAATGAATATATTATTTAAAAATTCTCAAGCCCGGAAGTAATTCTTAGTAATATTGAATATTTTATTTTTTCACCCTCTTTTTTTTGTAAAAGAATATTGAAATAGTTCTTTCGTTATAAATAACTGTATCATTTAATTTACTTTAATTTATTCCTATTTCTGAAATAACAAACAATATTTATTTATTTATTTATAAGGGTCACCGACAGATGATACACAAATACTAAAACAAGAACCAAGCTTTGTGAGAAACATGCAATGTGCTCACCCAGTTATAGGTAACCACAGCTAACATAGAGTAATGTTGCGAAAAGCTAATTAAAATTTAATAGTACAGTAGCAAAATTGCGTATTTGTGAGAAATTAAAAGGGTTTTACATTTATCATCTAAAACTTAGATTCTAAATAAAGTAACATTTTTCTTCTGAAATTATTTAAATTGTCATTGAAAATATCTAAATCAGATGGCCTAGATATATCATTATACAGTCTAAACATTCTGCACAATGCTGAATTAAGACCGAGGTTAGTCCTGTGAGGTGGGACCATAAACAGCTTGTAGAGATTAAATCGTGGTAATCTGCTTGGAGCATTAATTTTAACCATTTCAAGTAATTGAGGACAGTCAATGCCATTATTACATAGTTTGTGGAGGAAGCTCAAATCCAAAAGTTTGCGCCTGTTATATAAGGAAGATATACGGAAATGCTTTAGCCGTTCATCATATGAAGTTAAGGAGCGGTGTCGGTTAAATTTCAATGCTAGCATACTAAGGAACCTCCGCTGTACTCGTTCAATTCCACTCTTATGAACCTCATAGAAAGGAGACCAAACTTGAGAACAATATTCAAGGTTGCTCCGAACTAAGCTGTGAAAGAGTAGTAGCAATGTTCGAGTATGTCTGAACTGTTTGGTGCTTCTACCTAAAAATCCGCACATTTTGGACGCCTTCGTTATTATACTGTTTAATATGTGGTACAAAAGACAGTTTACTATCCAACAAAACGCCCAGGTCTCGTATACACTCTATTTGATTGAGTACTGTGTTGCCAATTTTGTATGTAGTTTGGATAGGAGTATGTTTGCGTGTGAATGACATATGATAACACTTTTTAGCATTCAGAATCATATTGTTTTGAGTACACCACTCGATCAATCTATCCAAATCGGCTTGAATAAGCTGGGAGTCTGTTGATGATCTAACAGGTCTAACGAATTTCAAATCGTCAGCAAACAGGTAAACTTCTGTGTTCAAAAAACATTCTGTCACTGAGTTGATCAAAATTAAAAACAAAAGGGGCGCTAAATGTGACCCTTGAGGAACACCCGAGGTTACCTTGAACGGTTCAGACTGGCTTCCATTAACAAATACATAACACTCGCGACGAGTTAAGTAAGATCTAAACCAATCCAAAATAGGGTCACCAATACCACAACTACTTAATTTCGTCAAAAGTATCTCATGGTCAACTTTATCAAATGTCTTGCTAAAATCAGTGTAGATAGCATCGACTTGAGAACCCTGATCGACATACTGGATAACATAATTAGTGAAGGCAATTAAATTAGTAGCGGTGGACCTATTTCTAAGGAAACCATGTTGACGATCAGTAATTTGAAATTTTAGTAAATTGTAAACATAAGGGTAGATTAAAACTTCAAAAACTTTAGGAAAATAGATAAAATGGATATTGGTCTGTAATTTCTAATGTTATTCTTAGTACCATCTTTGTAAATGGGAACAATTTTAGCCATTTTCCAGTAGGTAGGAAATATTCCAGTTTTAAGAGATTCGTTGAAGATACAAGTAAGTGGTAATGATAGTTGCTTAGCACATTGATATATAAACAACGGCGGTAATCCATCTGGGCCAGAACCTTTATTTAAGTCAAGTCTCTTTAGCCTAGTGAGAATTAAATTATCCGACAGCATAATAGAGCTAAGCGAGGATGAAAATGAATGGACACCATCGCGTTTATGGTAAGAAACTTGTGGATTTAGACTTTTACTATAAATAGATGAAAATTTTTTCGCAAAGAGTTTACTTATGCTTGTTTCATCCGCTCCAGTTTCATGGTCTAATTGCATACGGGATGGTATATTGCTACTATTTTTACGCTTATGCTTTATAAATGTCCAAAAATATTTAGGATTTGAGGTTATACTATGTTCAAGGCGTTTGTAATAACTATTATAGCACTGTTTCATTAAATTTTTTGTTCTTTGTTTTAGCAAGTCTAGGGCAATTTTATCCATCGGATTTTTATATTTCTTAACGCGTTGTCTAATTTTATTTTTTTCTTTAATACTCCTAATAAGACCTTTAGAAAACCAAATTGGATATTTAATGCTTTTAGGTGTGGTGAGTGGAACATGTTTACTTATAGTAGCACGCAATACATCATAAAAACGAGTAACCATTTCATCAACATTCCTACATAATGCAAATATATTGAGCCAATCAACACTATCCAATTCATTTTTGATAGACTCATAGTTAGCTTTGTGGAAATTAGGTCTAGGTTGTAGGGATGGTTGTAAATGATTGATGGAGTGGAAAATAATTTCAAATACAAGAGGTGGGTGAAAAGGATCAATAGCGGTTAATGCTTCGTCGGCTTGATCAACACATACGTTACTTTCTGATGAGAATATTAAATCAAGCATTTTCAAGGTTTTGTTTTTAATGTAATTGAACTGCTTAAGATTATTTAGGGCCATAAATTCAGAGATCATATAAAAGTATTGGCATTGAGAGTCGTTTAAAATAGTAAATACGTCATTATCATTTTTCAGCCACTCCAAATCAGAAGGTTAAAATCACCAATTACCAATGAGTGATCAAAATCGGAAAGATTATTATTAATATTATCCACAAACTGTTCATAGTTCCTTGAATTAACGGAAGGTGGTATATAGACTGCGCATATGCAAAGCTTTATAAGGTTTTTACCATTTCTGAGATTAACTACAATCCAAAGATCTTCTATTAGTCCAGTGCCTTCATTTCTATTAATCCTATGTGAATCAAAATTTCTATTGACGGCAATCATTACACCACCTCCAGTCTTCTTTGAAAATGATTTAGTCAAGTCTCTGTCTCGTCTATATACAGCATAATTATCGTTAAATAACTCTAAATCGTTAACGTTATTTTGTAGCCAAGTTTCCGTTATTACAACAATATCGTACTCATTCATATACATGTTACTATAAAATTCATTAATTTTTGTATTTAGGCCTCTACAGTTTTGGTAATAACAATTTAAGGCAGCAGATTTTGTGCAGGTACACATAAAAAACAAGATATAAATAAATGAGAAGAAATCTAATCGGTTAAGTATTGTAACGAGGATAAATTCTTAATAACAACAACAGGAGCTGATTCCGACTTTCTCACAAAAATGCGACCACCTCTTACCCAAACGAACTTGTAGTTCTTTTCTTTAGCCTTAAGTCTGGTAGCCCGATGCAGATCTTTGTTACTTGGAGAGAGATGCTCAGTCACGAATACAGGTTTCTTGTCACCTCCGATACCCAAGTGGCTAGAATTAAGTTTGTCTGATTGGTGGTTCTTGTTAAATTTTATGACGGAAGCTAAAAATCCATCACGAATCAGAGGGCTGCGTAACTTGACAATAATTGATCTAGGTCTGGTGGTGGCAGGATTAGCCTTAGCAATTCTAGTGCACATATGAATATCTTCATCTTTAAGGTCGAAGGAGACCACTTTTGCAAGCTGCTTAGTCAGTAGAATCAGATTTTCTGATTTATGTTCAGGCACACATTGCAATTCTAAGTTCGAGGCACGAGAGTGCTGTTCTATTTGTGCCACACGATCAAATGATTCCCTATTAGCGATGGTCAAGTCTGTACATTCCTTCTGTAACCGATGACATAATTCAGACTTTTTGTTCAAATCGACCTTGATTTCCTCATATTGTGAGTTTATAAAATCCATAGAAGTTTTAAGCGAAAGCAAATCACTTTTTTAAACATGCAATATCAGAAACAGTTTCTCGAAGTTCAGACGCAATCGTTTTCTAAATCAAGACGGTCAACTCCTTCGTTAAAATATTTTTTAGTTCTGACTGTATGATGTCCCTAATTTCATCGACAGTGGGGTAGAGAGAAGGGGCTTCTTGTTCATTTGTGACTGGAGAAGTACCGACCCTGTTGCCTCGTGATCGCTGCGATATCCAATTAGGTGATGATTGAGTGCTCTTAAGATTATGCCTTACTGGTGTTTCCGTATTGTCGCCCTTGGGTCTCTTGCTGATGCAGCTTGGACAAATCCAAACTGGAGAGGGCTCACTAGAAGATTTCCTGGGTGGTAAATTAGCACAAAGCTCATGACATATTTGTTTGCAGTAAGCACATTTGCAGAAATTATCGCTTTTTATGCAACCCAAGCAGATTTTCGACATATTAATATATTTTAAATGGTATATAAATACAAAAAAAAAACAACAACCTGTTGATAGCTCGCTACGGCGAGTCAGTGACGCAGTAAGTGCAGCGGTGGTTCGTAGAAATATCGTAGCAAAGTGGGCGGGACTATTTGTGTCGTACTTTGGAAGCTCGTAGCACTGTCTAAAGTCGTAGATAACTAGCTCGGCAAAAATCGCAATCAATCGGGAAGTATCGCCTTTTTGCGTACACACAACGGCTACGACGGGCACGAGTTGATCGTTTTAAGCACGCTTATGTGAGGTAGGTCAAGGTTGCGACCAGTAACTAAATATTTTAAAATGTTTTGCTTCACTGTATCGGACCGCGTAATTAAATTTAAAAACGGCTTTCACTGTGTTAACAGTCGATTCACTGGCTTTAAAATGGTACTAAATTTAAAAGTAATGGTAAAATTTTGTTTGCAATTGCAAAATAAAAATGAAGAGAAATGACTAAACGGTGTTGTCGCAACGAGCGATCGATACGTGATCATAAAACATATTGCACACTATGTATTTAGCTCATTCTAAGTCTCATAAAGTATGGGTTAGTTTTTAGAAACAAAAGTAGATTTTTCACACTTACCTTTTACCTCGTCGCCACTTGTACAACTTTTATAGAATAATATTCACTACACTTAACACTGGCTCACTATCACACCAAGTCTTTCTGGGTACACGTCCTACCTCGGAGCACTCCACAAGGCACTACTTGTGTATATGAGACAGTGTATTGAATCTATTGGATAGACACAAACACTACAGTCTCAAAGGAAACTCATGAAACCAAGGATGATTTATTCTTATAAAGACAGGTGGAGTCCTGGGTTCAACACTTCAACAGTCGGACGTGAAATATATATATATATATATATATATATATATATATATATATATATATAGAATTAATACTAAAAACGAGGGAAACAAGCCAATTATAGCAGACTTTACAAGCTGCCTTACGAAGGATAAATTTATCTCAAACCTTAAAAAATACAACAAAACTCATGCCAACAATAAACTGAATACAAAAGATATTTCAATGGACGGACCGGCAAAACCTATTTACATCTCGGACAACTTACCACAAAAAACGAGGCAGTTGTATGCAGCTGGGAGAGATTTCGCGAAGAAAAATAATTACGTCTTCTGTTGGACCTCAGTTGGAAGAGTATACTTAAAGAAATCTGAGCAATCCAAGCCTATCCTGATCAAGTGTCACGAAGACCTTAATAATTTGTGTACCGAATGACTAGATTTTAGCTATTTGTATGAAGTGTATTTTTACAAAACTTTTACACAGTTCCTATTGTTAATCCATTCATTTCTTTATTTTAATTTAATTTTCTGTAATAGTAAGGCCCTTTACTCGAACTCACCTACCAATACACTCATTGCATTTATCCACAACTATAATAGCACACACAATACAACAATACACAGTTACTATAGTATATTATAACTACCGTTTCGCGTTATCCATCACACGTCAGCGATAATACATACATATTATATATACCATGCACATGCAACATAACATATCCACATTACATAATACGTACGTATTACGAATTTCCCCCTAAAATCAATTATAAGTTACAATAATTATATACAAACGAAATACATACATACGAACAATTACTTATTATTTTGTATTCCTAAAAATAATTATTTGGCTTCTCCAGCATTATTGCCAAGTGCAACGGTTGCATATTATAAAAATAATGTCTTTAAATAAATGGCCTTCCTACATTAATAATATTAAACTAGCTCATGCTTACTTCTATAAACATATATTATATAATGATCATAAATGTTTAGAATGCTCACATGTTTCATTTAACTATCATAATACCGTCAAATGCGTAATAAATTGTATGAAGATTGTCTCACTTACCTCATTTATCTACATTATAAAACGCATGTTATATTATAGGCATAACACCATCAAATCTCATTCCACAACTTTGTCAAACAAAATATTTATGGGATTCACAAATAATTTTATTTGGATATTTAATTCTATTACTTATATTATAAAGAAACTACAAACTCGTATTAAACCCTTTGAATGGATAGTTACAATCATAAAGTATTGCAATCTAAATTTTCAATGTGCTACAAAAACGTTAAACTTTAATTATTGTGAATATTTTGAAGTAATGTATTCAATTTGTTTAATACACAGTACTATTTGCACACAGAATTATTACTATACGTTTGTTCCTCTTATGACTATTAAATATTTTAGTTATTACTATACTAATAAAACCCACGCTATTCGTAAACAAATAAAAAATATTTCAAATATAGATTACTACATTTCGAGTGTAGTGGGTCAAAAAAAATTATTTTTTCAATCAGATGCCACAAGTTGAATTTAACTACTACCAATTAATATTATACCGAAGTACAGTCTTATGTAATAAAATAATTATTTACCTGATTATATTTTACTTAGGAAATGACCTAGTAATATTTCCCTACATTTGCATTGTTTGCGTCGTAAACAATAAAGTATATTATTCTTTTATTTATTTTTTTGCACTAAACTAATAAATTATAAACTTTTTAAAAGGCGATAGTACTAATGAAAATATTAATAATCACTTAGATGAATTATCTTTGGCCTAGTGTTTGACATGCAACAATGATGACTGTGCTAATTTAATATATAACAAACAAGCCTCTTTAAAATTAATAACACAAAATATAAGAAGTCTAAAACGTAATATACCACACTTCCAAATTCTTCTGGATCGTGCAAAAGTGAATTGGGACCTAATTATATTTACTTAATGTTGGTTGCAAAGCTGTCTCTACATTCCCATACTACACGGATATAATTATGCTGCTACTACAATTAACAAAACACAAAACGAGGGAGTTGTAATTTACTATAAATCAAATAATAATTATTACATGTC
Organism: Parnassius apollo; assembly: GCA_907164705.1. Taxonomy (NCBI): domain Eukaryota; kingdom Metazoa; phylum Arthropoda; class Insecta; order Lepidoptera; family Papilionidae; genus Parnassius; species Parnassius apollo. The sequence goes on from CAJQZP010001262.1 coordinate 5,031,386, forward strand.
AGAAATCAACTTAACAGATGCTAATTGTTTACTTATAAAATTGAACGCTAATTCTGTCGTCCTTACAATATACCGCCCCCCAAGCGTAAAGAATACCAACGCTTTCTTTGAATCGTTAAATACTGTACCTATAGGGTTAGCACAATATAAAAATATAATATTAACAGGAGATATAAATATTGATATATCATTCTCATCAAAAGACTATAGAGCCCATATTTATCTTGATCTATTAGCTTGATACTAATTCCTGTTTGGATCACATAATTTTAAAAACAACACAACCCGCACGTTGTCATGTTGCTCACACTACCATCACAGATCATTACAGCGTAATCCTTAGCTTAAATTGGACGTGTAAAAATAGTTATCATACTAAAACAATTAATCAGCTTGACTATAAGGCCTTAGACTTAACTTTTAATGAACTAGATTTTACACCTATATACTCAATGCGAAATGTAAATGATGCAGTTACGTTTTTAATTAAGATTCTAATTTGACAGATAAAATTCACTCTCATAGATGACAAATTTGAAACACCACAATCTCTAATTTTTTACTCTGCTATTGTTACGGCCTCTAGTTACCCGGGCAAAGGTCGTAGAACCCGGGCCCACCAGGGGTTCAACTCGACGAGTAACAGGAGGTCGGCCTAAATGGCTTGTGGAATATGAGACAATAGCGGTTAAAAAGGAACCAAACAAGACTTACCTATTTCGTCGACGTAGGGTCAAACCTAGGAAGATTCAGGTGTAAGTATATGTGTGTGATAGTGTTATCTCAGTACGTGTTATATTATGTAACCTGACTTCCCGCTGGTTGCCGAACAGCAGATCCCAAGGCTTCACCTCTATTCCAGTATGGGATCCATCAAAGGGGCAAGCCGTCACAGAAACTTCAGAGTCTAGGAAATTACGCTCGTTTGTCACTCATTAATTATAGTTAAGTCAATTGTCATTAGGTTAATCCAATCAAATTCAACCAGATTTAACCGAACCCGCGTTATAACGAACTCACTATTTGTGAAAAATACTGTATCACCGGACCGCGTCGCAAAAAACTCAGGTTCGCGCAGTACATATGTCAAGGCGGCCCTTCTGCAATTATATTAACAAGACGCGCAACTAAGTTCCACGCTCCACGGCAAGATTTGTCACTTATTATTTATTGTCCAATTAATTGTCTTTAAATTCAAATGGCACGCTCTATTAACATAAGTCTAAGACAAAACAAGGAGACTTTTAATATATGAACAACCCGGCTTCGCGCAAAAACTCTCGCGACCCCTATCGACCTATAATGCGACCGGAGAACGTCATCGGCGCAGGCTCCGCGTGCATAGCTAGGAGCGCGCCCTAGCGGCGGGCCGGGTGCAGCCCGGCCCCGCCGTCTGCTCCCTAGCTCGGCTCGATGCCAACAGGGGTGACCGCCCGCGCGCACAAATGCAGCTAGCCTCCCCCTCCCGCACCTCACTAATCGTCGCTTCACACCGCTTGAGATAAGACGATCTACTATCAGGCGCTAACAAACCCCCCGTCCCGGACATAAGGACCTATGTCCGCGAGTAAATTGGCAATTAGAAGACGCTTTGTATTGTTGGTTTTTAAAAAACGATCAACTGGGCAAAAATATGTAGATAAAACTTAAAACTTACCTTGATAAATGTACACCCTTTTGTTTGTAATATTTTTTTAGACCTCTCTTCAATCGTTTCTGCTTATTCCCCATGTTTTACAAACTAAACTTAAACATTAATAAAACTGTACAATTAATATAACTATAAAACACTACTATTAAACAAGAATCAGAAAAAACCTACTCCACTATTAACAAAATAAAATTTTTGCAGTAATATTTTACGATTTTATTTCGTAGTGCTGAGCTCTCGCAACGCGGCGTACGTCCACCTAGCAACACGATGCGCCCCGCACTGAATTCGTGGACGAATGCGGGGGTGATATAGACGCAGTATTTAATCGGGACGCATTTTTAATTTATTATCATAAAAATAATACATATTTCTAAAAAGTAACTAAACCAAATTATTTTATTTTGTATTGCAAAGCAGTAGATATTTTTTTTATATTCCTTTGATAAACAATGAAGGAGTAAAGTGGTTTCATCTCAACGATTTGGAGGTGATTTGGGTATTTTTTTATTTATTATGTGACACCGATAGAAAAATTATGGCTAAACCAAATTACGTATCAGATCATGTAGATTACTAGCTATTTTTTTCATATGTAATTTCTCTGTAAGTGTCGACGAAAAGTTGGTTCATCTGCACGCTTTTTTCAAGCTTTTTGCGAGAGAGCAGCCTTAATAATAAATGCACTTTGTTCATTCATATTCAAAATTTCAAAACACTTTATACACAAACACCGTGTCGAAGACTGAGGAAAAGAAACGACGTTAGACCATCGTTAGACAATGCACGGCCTTCAAGCCACACCTCCGTGCCCGTCGGAGAGCGTGAGGTTTTTTTCGTTACGAAATTTCTGGATTTTCCCGCACTCAAGGCCCGCGATAGAAGCTATGCAATAGCTTAACAGAAAAGACCAATTTTTAGTCAAGTTATGGATGAATTTGGGTTTTTATTTCTGTATTTACGGCTCGGTTTAGGCAAGTAGCGATTATTCGAGTTCCGTATGTTTTATCTATCAAATTTGAGTGTACATGGCAGTTTCTTCACGATAAGAACCGTATAAGCCTAAAGGGAGCGGAGCAATCGAAGATTTTAAAAAAGTTTAAAAATTCTATGAAAATGCGATTATAATAAAACGAATTATATGAAAGTTAGTTATTTAACGGTGAAAATTTACTCCGCAAACTATTGTAAAATACGGAGGGCAATTAATTACACTATGTGAATTTATATAATATATATAATATACTTGCTTATAATATATAATATAAATAATATACTTGCTTATGTACTTACATACTCACATAAATACTTGCTTATAAACTTGCTTAAATACTTACTTATATACTTGCTTATATACTTACATATACACTTACATGTTCTTACTTATATACTTGCTTATATGCTTGCTAATATACTTACTTATATACTTACTTATGTACCTACTTATATACTTGCCTATATTCTTGCTTATTTACTTACTTATATACTTACTAATATACTTTCAAGAAAATTTAAACACAAAAGGCCAATTTTCAGTCAAGTTATGGATGAATTTGGGTTTCTATTTCTTAATTTACGGCTCGGTTTAGGTAAGTAGCGATTTTTCGAGTCCCGTGTATTTTATCTATGAAATTTAGGTTTAGATGGCAGTTTCTACACGATAAGGATCTAATAAGCCTAAAAGGAGCGGGGCAATCGAAGATTTTAAAAAGTTTAAAAATTGTATGAAAACACGATTATAAGAAAACGAATTATGTAAAAATTAGTTATTTTACGATAAAAATTTATTACCAAACTATTGTAAAATACAGAGGGCTATTAATAACACTATATAGAAAGAACATTTAAACAGAAAAAACCAATTTTCAGTCAAGTTGTGGATGAATTTGGGTTTTTATATCTGAATTTACGGCTCGGTTTAGGCAAGAAGCGATTTTTCGATATCTATCACATTTGTATGTCGATGGTGGTTTCTACACTAAACGAATCGTATAAGCCTGAAAGGAGCTGAGAAATCGATTATAAGAAAATGAATTATATGAAAATTAGTTATTTAGTGGTAAAAATTTAGTACGAAAACTATTGTACAATAAGTTTGCAATTAATATCACCTTATAACAAGAAAACTTAAACAGAATAGACCAATTTTCAGTCAAGTTATGGATGAATTTGGGTTTTTAATACTGAATTAGGGCTCGGTTTAAGCAAGTAGCGATTTTTCGAGTTCCGTAAGTTTTATCCATCAAATTTAAGACTAGATCGCAATTTCTTCACGATTCAGTTCTTATAAGCCTAAAAAGAGCGGAGAAATCGAAGATTTTAAAAAAGTTTAAAAATTATATGAAAATACGGTTATAAGAAAACGAATTATATGAAAATTGCTTATTTAACGGTAAAAATTTATCCCACCAAAAACATTCTGTAAAAAACTAGCCAAGTCTCGATGGAGCTGCTTGTTTATATCTAAAAAGTAAAGAAATCTAGACAAAGTCGTGCCAAGTCTAAGGTTCCTTACTGCGATTGATGTTGCACGTAATTGTGTTTACACGTAATGTTATATCTGTTGTAACTACCCATGTTAAGCTAGTTAATAGCCCATACTGGTATTGGTAATTGGACGCTAGTGTCTCATTTTAGGCGGTTGTTGATTGTGCAACACATGCATTCGGCATTGACAATGCTGACTTCTGCTCTCTTCTTTTTGGAGCGTCAAATCGACCACCGATCTAACATAAAATAGACGTACAGACGGACTTCTATCAATGATTGGAAGTCCGCCTGTACTGGAAATAATTTTTTATACTGTTTGTTTCAGGCTCGCCTATACAAAAGTATTATTGAAATACGCAGCTTTATCAAGCCTACAATTGACTGGTTATTCAATCAACGTTTTCCAAGTGGCAAATTTCCATCGTCAATGGGTAGCGGTTCTGGCGACAGATTGGTGCAAGGGTGTCATGTAGCACCTGGTCTTGTACCCTTGTGTACCCTTCAACGGCCAAGTCACACAACATTAACAATAACAATAAAGAAATCGCAGTAAGGAACCTTAGACTTGGCACGACTTTGTCTAGATTTCTTTACTTTTTAGAGATAAACAAGCAGCTCCATCGAGACTTGGCTAATTTTTTACAGAATGTTTTTGGTGGGATTTCACTTCTTTTTTGTAGAAAGCGGGCACATTGATTTATTTTATTAGATTTTCTTATTCGACACATTTTTTTTCTTTTTTAGGAGTAGTTTTTTTATTATTACAAATCTTTCTTTTCTTTTCCGGTTCTGATTCTTGTACAGTAGCAACAGTTCTTCGTATTGCCCATTCGCGTTCATTATTTATTCTTTTAGACGGTTTAGACGGTTTAAAATCTGAAAAATCGGTGCGGTATTTACGCCTAAGCCGGTTGTATTCGGTGATCGCTGAAGCTTGAGCTTTTATACTCTTGAAGTCAACATTTATGAGGTGCATCCCATGAAGATTGGTTACTCGTGAAAGCTCCACGTAGGCTTGGCCACAAGTGAATATGGAGGCGCCAATGTCCATGAGGGCATTTTTTAGACTTAGACCTTGGCTCTTGTGAATTGTTAGGGCATACGCCACACAGATTGGGAATTGTTCCCTGTACACGTATGCCCGGGGTATGATCTCAAATTTTGACTTAATAGGCAATAATTCGTGAATCAAATTATTAGCGAATTTTACTACCAATAGTTTAGGCTTTCTGCCGGGTCCCACCTCACTTTTTGTACAACGCCTAATGACCCATTCACTAAACCTAAACTAACATCAATATTTCTCCTAAGCATTACTTTAGCTCCCTCTTTAATGATTATAGTTTCTTCCAGTCCAGCAGTCATCGACGCATCATCTTCATATTTTTGTAAACACGCTCGGGCTTTCATTATCATACATTTTGAACAATCCAAGGAATCCCTAGCAACTAATTTTATCTCGGGGTGCGGAATCGCTTTTAACATAGCATTATTTAACTGCATACACATATTTCTAGTCGGTAGTAAACAAACAGTATCTTCTGGTAAGTCCCTCAAACATTGTGCTATTTCCATTAACCTTCCTTCATTGGAATGTGAGAGCAGAGGTATCAATCGGTTAGACAGTATATCTCTGTCTGATTTAGTTGTCACTCCTACTCTGATTCTTTTTAACATTTCTACAAACGTAGAATCATCCAGCTGTCTCATATTCAACGTAAGTTCGTCGTAACTAAAAAGTTCAGTCCATAAGTTTGAAATACTTAAGGAGCCTATAAGTTTATTAATATCTGAAGGGGTTAGTTTTTCAAATGGCGACTTTTCTCTAACGGGTGGAAGTTGCAAAAGATCCCCAAGCACTAAAATATGTTTTTTTTCCAAACCAACCATATTCTACATCAGAAGTATCAAACACTTCGCATAAAAGAAGATTTATGTAGGCTAAAGTTACATTAGATATCATAGACACTTCACCTATAATAAATAATTCGACAGTTTTTAAGTCTGTCCTTAAAACTTGAAGTACTTCGTCTGAAAGCGGTTTGTATTTAGGAGTTTGTTTATGCTCTACGGGTAGTTGTAGTAATCTGTGAACAGTTAATTCGTTTACGTTAAATGCTGCAATTCCAGTCGGGGCAGTAATAGCAACATTTTTATGCAGGTTGTTTTTAATCCATATTTTTATGGTTTTAGGGGCCTCTGTCGTCGCGCCCGCCATAACAAAAAATAGCTTTGTCACCTCAGCTGGCGGCACTTGTTATAAACATTTATGTTTCTCACTTATGTTTAAAGAGGTTTTTGTTACAGTTATTTAAAGCTGATAAGATTTTCGATAAGTAGAAACAATAACCATAACATTTAATTGTTTATTTTATTTTGTACAGCTCTTTGTTTCTAACGGATCTTGATAAAGTGTACTTACTGACAACAAATTTTATTTTATGAATGAAATATCATAAGTTTTTATTTTATTTTTACGTCCTTACAATCAATACAACATATTCTTCCTAAATGAAATTATGCATGTAATAATTATAATAATTCTACTTTTTCACTTACAAACATTTGCTAAAAATTCGACTATAGACAGTTTGCGCGCGCTTTATAACCTCATTTTCAAAACCTTTTTGTGTATATATTATAGTGTCTTCCTTTGTTTTTCTCATACAATCATATAGATATAACATTTAGCAATTCCTAGTAAAAGTATTTACTATGGTATTCGAATAAGAAATATACTATTATTATCTTATTAGAAATTTTGACCGTTATGAATTGTTCGCGTAGAGGTTTTTTGATTCTACTTTTTTATCAATTGAAGCATAAAAAGTTACTGTTGTTGTAACTTAGATCATTAAAAAACATTACGTAGAAAAGATAAATAACATTACTTAGAGTTTTTTTGAAAGAAAATTCAACTAAAATCACAATCACAAAACTTCAACGATTACGCAACTAACAGCACCAACAGCACAAAAGCGAATGGCTGTAATATTTGATTTTTCTATGTAACCGAGTGAATATAATTCTTTAGAATACTCTTTAGTTCGTTCAGAATCGAATGAAATAGTGTTCAATTAAAATATACTGTATTTTTATAACAATTAATGACGAAAATAGCAGCACGTAATGCGGACATGAATTCATGTCCGCGGTACACAACGATCACAAAACGTGGACATGAATTCATGTCCACGGTACCTTAAAGACTCTTGCCGGTGCCACCGGTGCCACTAACAAAATGTCGAAATATTTCTTTTTGGTTCCTAATTTTATTAGTGACTGTATCAAATACTTTTTTTTGGTCAGAATTCAGTTTATCTATCATTGCTTGCTCATTCATTTCAGAAATATCCTCTTCAACTAAATCAAAGTTGTTTAAATCTTCCATAGCATTTACTGCTACCAAAGCTGCAAACTCTAAAGGATTGTCGGGTCCCTCATCCACTAGGTTTTCCCTTTCTTCGTTTAGTTCTGCTACTTTTTCTTCTACCTTTTCAAAAGCTGTTTGTAAAATATTTCGTAATTCAGTCCGTAAATTTCCGTAGCGTAACGCTTCTTGTAAATCGTCCTTTACAGCATTGGATGTTTCTGTGTATGTCTCATGTTGCATTTTTAGGTCATCTAGTATTCTCCAAGGTTTAAATAATAACAACAAGGAAAAGAAATATTTTGCTGGCATTTGCTCTACAACAGACAGGTAATGGTTAATTAGGTATGGTCTATCTCGTTTTTTTAAGTATTTTTTATTTGCTAAAACATAATACTCTACTTTATTTGAAACAGGCCGTGTGTTAACTAAATCATAGTCTTTCGAAAAGTCAAATAGATTCATGTCTTGTAATTCGTCAGGTCTGGCATGGTAAACGTTGTCTATCCAAGAATCGTAATATATGTCAGTGGAATTCGGGTCCAGTGCAGTCATTTCATATTTCGATTTAACCCTGTGATTACGATGAATATTTACGTCTAACCATCTTATTGTTGTTTGTGGGTCCGTGCCGTAAAGTGGTATTCCTAATAATGTATCGCTGGCTTCTAAAGCTCCCTTTTAAGACTTTTTGTAGAGTTAATATCGTTAAACATGTGCGTTATATGGGTCTTTTCACTTTTAGTAGTATACTTGGTCACATAATAGTTCAAAATGCCTGTTTTCTCTCCAACATATTGAATGTCAATATTTCCATTCCACGCCAACAACAAAGCGGGATTGTAGTCATTAATCATATCTGACTCTTTTGAGCGGACAATATTGTAGAGACGATTATTAGAGCTGAGAGTTTTTCTTGCCGCTATAGTTTGAAAAATGTCTCTTATGATAAGAGAATCCGTCACAGTTCGAGGAAATCCAAAACGGCAAACTGAAACGAATCCTTTTTTCGTTTTCTTTCTCCTCATGCAATAACTGTTATGTTTATGCATTTGATACGAAGTGACCCGTTGATGTAAAGTAGGAGAAATATCTTTTTTTGGAATGGCACATGTCACGTATTTAGAAATAAATGACGCTACCTCGTCTATAGATGACTTATGCAAAATAGGTGCATCCTTAACCCATAACATTAAATGGAAGTGCTGAGCACCCCTAGATTGGTGCTCTCGACGCCAAAAGTAATGAATAATCTTACCTAAAGGCTCATCTGAACTAGTTATTAAGTCTAACATTGCATGAAACTTGTTATCTATAAAACGTGAGGTAGATACGGGGTCAAGAGCAACCAATTCACTGATTGTTTTATTAGTCATTTCAACGCCATTTACTTGCCTGATGTACTCTCTCAAATCCTCCCACATCCACTCAGAGGGACTCATGGTCAAAAACCAAGTTGCTGGACCGTAATTTTGAGTCATACAATTTACATCGTTTCTTGGTTTCTTCCAGAATTCGGTGTTTCTCAGTCAGCCAAATATTGCGGTCAAATCACCTTCCAGCTCATCATTTTTAAGCATTTGGAGATACTGTTCTGCCGTAATTTTATCTCTCTGATTAGCACAATTAATTTTATAAAAGATTCCGGAGTCTAATTGGTGCATATTAGTATCATTCAATAAGAAAAATAGATACTGTTGGTTAAGTCTAAATTGAGGATGTTTTGACATAAGCCGGGCTTTAATAAATTCACTAGAAGTTACTTTCTGCTGCCGATTATGAAATTGGCCGTATTTTCCTTCTACATATAAATGTTGAAAACAATTAACATCGAGGTCTTTATCTCGAGCATCAATCGGTGCTGTGTTTACTTTGAGCATTTGGTATTATTTGGTGAAGCTGGTGCATTTTGTCTTCGTTCATTCAAAAGATATATGGTGTAATGCTCATAATCAGTTTCCTTTTCTCTTGTGATTTGGGTCAACAGTGCTGCTGTACCATCTTCTAAAATGCCTTATTCAGCATTATCTGGTGTATTTGTAACATTATGTTGAATATTTTCATGTATGTTTATGAGCTGATTAGGTAAATCTGTTAATTTGATATAAGCATAATGTTCGTTTACATTTTTAAGTATTGTAATGCTTTGTACACTTTATTAACATCAATAATGTCTTGCCATATAATATTTGCTTTGTTTGGCGTACTTCGGACTATAATATAAAGTTCTGGGTTTTCAATTGTTGCGTCTTCAGGTTTTGGGAGTTTTTTTAGGATTTCCTCCATCGGAAGTGGTAAATGAAAAGTCCTGCTCTTTACTTTTTTAACCATCTGACGATTGGGTAGAAGCTTATTAGCCACAGGATTCATTGTGACAACCACCTGAAACGCTTTAGCGCGTTGGATTAAAATGTTTTCATAGTCGTTCAGCTAAGCCATTTCTGGTGGAACAGTGTTTACATGCATGTCATTAAGGATACAGACAGCAGGCATATGGTTAGCACGAATCTTAGCAAGGCTGTGTGTTAAAAGTCAGACACCACCTTGATATGGGCTTCTTAATCGTTCTATGGAACTAATATCCCTAGAATAACATAGTTATTGCACGACATACAATCCAGTTTCGGTGTGTCTACACTTTTTTTGGAAAATAATTTAAAAGCAACCTTATTTCTTTTTATTATTCATCTTCCACGATTTCACTATCAGGTGTACGCCCTACAACGGCACTTCCTACCGTCGGTTGCTTTCCTAGCTCCAGAAGCTTATCCACATTACCACTTGCCAAAGAATCGACAATATCAAGCAATAACTTACAGTCGCTGTGTATTTGATAAATCTCTCTGATAATAGTCCGAAGATGTGGGAAATGCAATTTAACGTTATTAATAAAGTTGATATTTTCTTGCAGTTTTCCTGTTTCTGCAGACATCGAGTAAATTTGCGGAGTAGTTTGGAGGCTCAATATTTCGAAAATGTTTTTCAATTTTAGTAAGATTCCATCATTTAATACGCGCAATGAATCCAAACAAGACCATGTCAGAATTTTTGACATTTCGTTAACATTTGTAAAGGTTTTTGCTTTGCCAGTATCGTCAATCTCAATAGGTTTTTCTTTATCTTCATAAACCTTATAAGATTGTTCAGAATAAAATGGCTCCTGATTACTACGATGTTCGGGTTTACCAAAAAATGCTTCAAATTTGTCTTTAATATCCGTGCTTTCAGGACATATTTTCAACTTCTCTAATGCCGCTACTATTTTTTTTTATTTATTTGCAGTCTTGTTCAAATCTTCTAAAGTTCTTTGCCTATTATGGAGAGTCCACTTAATTATTTTTTCTGATTCTAATCTATCTTTAAGTTTAGTTATAAGAACTCTAGTGATTATTTCTATGTTTCCCTTAAACTTTAGTTTGTCAGCAGATCTCTTTCGCGCTAAGTTTTGTCAATTTACTTCCGGATGTGAAGCACGGAATAGAAATAGAAATAGAAACTTTTTTATTCTATGTAGATTATAAAAATACTAATTGAAAGTCACTTTTTTAATTTACCACTGGTTCGAAAAAAAACCTCTGTCCTGGGAAGAACCAGCAAGAAACCCAGCGGGACTATTTTTTTTAATAATAGCTTACAATCATGTTTACAATCAACAACACAAGACAAATTAGAAATAGATTGGTAGCGATCACCCTTCCCAGGGGTTATTATCATCTATAAATTCCTTAATATTATAATAAACCTTTTTATACAAACTTAGTTTAATAACATTATTGAACTTTGTGTATGACAAATTTTGTATATTTTCTGGGATTTTGTTGTAATAGCGTATACATCGGCCCAAGAATGAATTACTGACTCGGTGCAGTCGAGTAACTGGTACTACCAGCTTGTGTCTGCTCCTAGTATTTACAGAATGAATATCACTTATATTCGCAAAACTACTTTTATTTTTGTGTACGTACATTACATTTTCATAAATGTATTGAGAGGCCACAGTTAAGGACGCGTTTACAAATCAACCAAAATTAGAGTGTTTTTTCGGGAGATTTTGTGACAAAACTAAACCAAATCAAATAGAAGTAAAAACTACCATGTATAGATTGGTTCTTCATCTGCAAACGTCTGTAACTCTTTTGTTGAAAATAGTAGTTTTTTATATTGTAAAAACGAACTTTCGTTGCCATTTTCTACAAAATTAACGATACCGGCTTGTGTTTCGGTACATGTTTTGGTCTATTATCAACATATTTAAAAAATTTAAAAAATACTATAAGATAACAGACATATTCAATTAAAAAACCCTGTGTTTATTTTTATCAAAATGTCACAAATAGTTGTAGAAAAAATAAAAACTGATGCACATTTTTTCACATATTTTGCTAATACGGATAAATCATAATCTATTGCAATAAGGGCTATTTTATTGTTGGTGCCTGCTTTGATTTATTGTACAAAGATTTCGATGAAACCACAGTCCGCGCTTGGCCGCCGTCGTGAGTGGACATTGTATCGCCTGTTTGCAGCGGCTCATTCTGAAAAGATCGCTGTACATACACAAAATATTAGAAAAAAACAAATTGGAAACATAAGTACTTGACAAGTGATAAAATTATTATTTTTATACTCACAGTTTTTTATTTAGCTAAAAATAAGTAGGATATGTAAACTTACCTACTACTGCAACTCCTGGACGAGCGGAACTAGGTGTGCCGAGTTTGAGCTCGTTTTGTTGGTTATGATGAGACCTTACCTCCGGACTTGATGGCGTGACCTGAAGGTGTACTTTCGTGACCGCTATTTGAACTTCTTGCAGAGTATTACTATGGGGGGCGAATTTGGGCTTCGTTTTGTTAGTTATGACGAGTCCATACTTCCGGACTTGATGGAGTGACCTGAAGGTGTAAATCGGTGATTGCAACTGGAACTCCTAGACTGGTAGAACTAGGTGTGCCGAGTTTGGGTTTGTTTTGTAGGTTATGATGAGACTTTACCACCGGACTTGATGGAGTGACCTGAAGGTGTAGTTCGGTGATTACAAGTGGAACTCCTAGACTTGTAGGACTAGGAGTGCCGAGTTTGGGTTCGTTTTGTTAGTTATGATGAGACCTTACCACCAGACTTGATGGAGTGACCTGAAGGGGTAATTCAGTAACTAGTGCTGGAATTTCTGAACGAGTATCACTAGGTGTGCCGAATTTGGGCTTCGTTTTGTTAGTTATGACGAGTCCATACCTCCGGACTTGATGGAATGACCTGAAGGTGTAAATCGGTGATTGCAACTGGAACTCCTAGACTGGTAGAACAAGGTGTGCCGAGTTTGGGTTCGTTTTGTAGGTTATGATGAGACCTTACCACCGGACTTGATGGAGTGACCTGAAGGTGTAGTTCGGTGATTACAAGTGGAACTTCTAGACTTGTAGGACTAGGTGTGGCGAGTTTGGGTTCGTTTTGTTAGTTATGATGAGACCTTACCACCAGACTTGATGGAGTGACCTGAAGGGGTAATTCAGTAACTACTGCTGGAATTTCTGAACGATTAGAACTAGGTGTGCCGAATTTGGGCTTCGTTTTGTTAGTTATGACGAGTCCATACCTCCGGACTTGATGGAGTGACCTGAAGGTGTAGTTCGGTGATTACAAGTGGAACTCCTAGACTTGTAGGACTAGGTGTGCCGAGTTTGGGTTCGTTTTGTTAGTTATGATGAGACCTTACCACCAGACTTGATGGAGTGACCTGAAGGGGTAATTCAGTAACTACTGCTGGAATTTCTGAACGAGTAGAACTAGGTGTGCCGAATTTGGGCTTCGTTTTGTTAGTTATGACGAGTCCATACCTCCGGACTTGATGGAGTGACCTGAAGGTGTAAATCGGTGATTGCAACTGGAACTCCTAGACTGGTAGAACAAGGTGTGCCGAGTTTGGGTTCGTTTTGTAGGTTATGATGAGACCTTACCACCGAACTTGATGGAGTGACCTGAAGGTGTAGTTCAGTGATTACAAGTGGAACTCCTAGACTTGTAGAGCTAGGTGTGCCGAGTTTGGGTTCGTTTTGTTAGTTACGATGAGACCTTACCACCGGAATTGATTGAGTGACCTGAAGGTGTAATCAGGTGGTTACAAATGGAAGTACTAGACTAGTAGAACTAGGTGTGACGAGTTTGGTTTCGTTTTGTTAGTTACGATAAGACCTTACCACCGGACTTGATGGAGTGAAATTCGGCACACCTAGTTCTACTGGTTCAGAAATACCAGCAGTAGTTACTGAATTACCCCTTCAGGTCACTCCATCAAGTCTGTTGGTAAGGTCTCATCATAACTAACAAAACGAACCCAAACTCGGCACACCTAGTCCTACAAGTCTAGGAGTTCCACTTGTAATCACCGAACTACACCTTCAGGTCACTCCATCAAGTCCGGTGGTGAGGTCTCATCATAACCTACAAAACGAACCCAAACTCGGCACACCTAGTTCTACCAGTCTAGGAGTTCCAGTTGCCATCACCGATTTACACCTTCAGGTCACTTCATCAAGTCCGGAGGTATGGACTCGTCATAACTAACAAAACGGAGCCCAAATTCGGCACACCTAGTTCTACTCGTTCAGAAATTCCAGCAGTAGTTACTGAATTACCTCTTCAGGTCACTCCATCAAGTCTGGTGGTAAGGTCTCATCATAACTAACAAAACGAACCCAAACTCGGCACACCTTGTTCTACCAGTCTAGGAGTTCCAGTTGCAATCACCGATTTACACCTTCAGGTCACTCCATCAAGTCCGGAGGTATGGACTCGTCATAACTAACAAAACGAAGCCCAAATTCGGCACACCTAGTTCTACTCGTTCAGAAATTCCAGCAGTAGTTACTGAATTACCCCTTCAGGTCACTCCATCAAGTCTGGTGGTAAGGTCTCATCATAACTAACAAAACGAACCCAAACTCGGCACTCCTAGTCCTACAAGTCTAGGAGTTCCACTTGTAATCACCGAACTACACCTTCAGGTCACTCCATCAAGTCCGGTGGTAAAGTCTCATCATAACCTACAAAACAAACCCAAACTCGGCACACCTAGTTCTACCAGTCTAGGAGTTCCACTTGCAATCACCGATTTACACCTTCAGGTCACTCTATCAAGTCCGGAGGTATGGACTCGTCATAACTAACAAAACGGAGCCCAAATTCGGCACACCTAGTTCTACTCGTTCAGAAATTCCAGCAGTAGTTACTGAATTACCCCTTCAGGTCACTCCATCAAGTCTGGTGGTAAGGTCTCATCATAACTAACAAAACGAACCCAAACTCGGCACTCCTAGTCCTACAAGTCTAGGAGTTCCACTTGTAATCACCGAACTACACCTTCAGGTCACTCCATCAAGTCCGGTGGTAAAGTCTCATCATAACCTACAAAACAAACCCAAACTCGGCACACCTAGTTCTACCAGTCTAGGAGTTCCAGTTGCAATCACCGATTTACACCTTCAGGTCACTCCATCAAGTCCGCAGGTAGGTAAGGTCTTATTATAACTGACAAAACCAGTTCAAAGTCTAGAGCTAACATCTCACTACCAGTAGAGGGCTTCCAGTGCCAAGCAGTCTCTGGAGCAGGTATTCGTATTTCGTATCGAAGTATATTTCTGAGGTAGGTAGGTATAAGAAATGAAAAACAAATTCAATCTTTCAAATTATCAAAATAATTTCATTTGACTACGATTCCCACGGCCAACCGTGCGTACACTAGTGTGTGTGTGACTTTTGTCAATGTAGTAGTGCGATTCTATACCTATCAATTTTGTAAACGCGTCCTTAATATATAAATTTCCTTAAATTTTTGTCTCAGTAACTCTTTTGGTTTTAAATTATATATTGCTCTAATGGCCCTCTTCTGTAAAATAAATATAATTTCAGTGTCAGTCGCGTGTCCCCATAGCAAAATACCATACGACATAATGCTATGGAAATAACTAAAGTAAACTATTCTAGCTGTTTCAACACTGGTAAGAGTTCTAATCTTTTTTTACAGCATATGCTGCAGAACTAAGTCTGCTAGCTAGTTTTGATATATGGGGGAGCCATTGAAGCTTTGCGTCCAGTGTGATTCCAAGAAAAATGGTGGTATCAACAAGACTCAGTTCCTCCCCATTTAAAATTACATTAGTATTGACATGTTTAACATTAGGAGTTACGAATTTCATACATTTACTTTTAGTTCCATTCAAATGCAAATTATTAACATTAAACCAATTGACTAACTTAGCTATAGCATTATTTACTTCGTCGTAATTTAATAACTGTCGTTTTAATTTGAAAATTAATGAAGTATCATCAGCAAATAATACTATATCATGGTTATCCCCTACTATGTAAGGTAAGTCATTAATATATACAAGAAACAGAAAGGGGCCGAGAATTGAGCCCTGAGGCACGCCCATTTGTACAATCGACCCAGAAGAACTCATACTATTAATAACAACTTTTTGTGTTCTGTCACTTAAATATGAAATAAATCAAGAGCATCGTTTCTTACACCGTAGTGTTGAAGTTTCCTGATTAATGTTTCATGGTGAACACAATCGAAGGCTTTGGATAGGTCACAGAACACACCCAAAGATTTGATACTAGTATTAAAAATAATACATAGTTGAGGTGCGATTGTATCTATTATAGACGCAATAACTTTAACAGAAATCCCCCACAGATCGGCGGCTCTCTTAATATCAATAGTCTTAAAATATTTTACAATATCTTTTGATGAAACTTTATGAAATATAAAATTCTTTGTACACACATTTACATTTTGTTTAAGTAATGATTCGGCGACGGTAGGAGAAGAATTCAGTGACTTAGTGGTTAAGATCAGAATATCAGTAAAATATTTCTCAAAAACCATTGCAACGTCCTGATCTGATTTAGTTAATTTATTGTTAAAACTTAACTGGTAGTTTGAATTGCGAGAGTTGACCTTACCAGTTTCACTATTAATTATACTCCATGTCATTTTAATTTTATTATAAGCAGTCTTTATTTTGCTGCTTTAATACAATGACTTGGCTAAGGAGCACACTCTTTTAAATATTTTGGAATATTTTTTTACATATTCCCTAAATTCGACGCTAGGATTATATGACCTTTCATTGTAAAGTTCATATAACCTTTGTCTACTCTTATGGACATCTACTGTCGCCCATTTATTAAATGCTTTACGATTATTCAAGGAGAATGTTTTAGAAGTAAAAGTATTATTAAATTCATTGCAAATGAGCTTAAATAATGTTGCATACAAAAAATTTGGATTATTTTGGTATGAAAGTAATGGAAGTTTTTTTTACTATGTTAGTTCTAAACTTTAGTAGTCAGGGGTTTTCATGCTGGTCTACCTTTCCGGTGATCCTGTTATGGAATACGGGTACGCGACCCCGGCTCCCCGAGCTACTGTTATTCTCATACCTTTCCTGCCGAGATAACAATATCCTTACACCTGCGCTCCTACCCCCAACCTTCTTTTTCCTTTTCCCAAAATGGTAGCTTCCTCTACCAACAATAGCATACCCAAAGAGGGTTGGTGTCAGGCAGGCGGCCGACTGTAAAACTTTTGCCAAATCCCATGCAGTAAACCTATGAATATTACGAGTTGTGGGATATATGACAGGGCTAGGGCGTACCCCGCAGGCGACGCGCAGGGGCAGCACCTGGCTCCTGTGGGAAGTGGGCAAGGGTTGTCGGACCTTACGGAGCGGGTGCGACGTAAGAGGCGAGCCCGGAGAGCGAAGAATGTCAGAGTGAGGTTTGCAAGCTGGAATGTAGGTACGATGACTGGAAGAGGAAGAGAGTTTGCAGATGTTTTGAAACGACGAAGAGTGAATGTTGCCTGTTTGCAGGAAACAAAATGGAAGGGCAATAAAGCAAGAGAGATTGGGGAAGGATACAAGTTTTATTATTGTGGAAGTGATGGGAAGCGAAATGGAGTAGGAGTTGTGTTAGATAGTGGAATGAAAGAACGAGTGACAGATGTGAAAAGAGTAAATGACAGAATGATAGTTGTTAAATTAATGATTGAAAACAAAGTAGTGAATGTTGTAAGTGTGTATGCTCCGCAAACAGGCTGTGAAGAGAGTGTGAAAGAGAAGTTTTGGGAGGAATTTGATTGTATGATGATGGGAATACCTGAGAGTGAGGATGTTTATATGGGAGGAGATTTTAATGGACATGTAGGGAGAGTGAATGACGGGTATGAAAGAGTACACGGTGGATGGGGGTACGGAGTGCGGAACCGTGAGGGGGAAGTTCTTCTGCAAGCAGCATGTGCTTTCGACCTGGCTGTAGTAAACACGTGGTTCCAAAAACGAGATCAGCATCTTGTTACTTATAAAAGTGGCCACCACGCGACACAGATCGACTATCTTCTGATAAGACGGAACCAAATCAAGAGTGTAAAAAACTGCAAAGTGCTTCCAGGTGAAGACTTAGTATCCCAGCACCGAATTCTGCTGGCTGACATCTGCTTAACTGTTCGCCTCAACAAACATAAGGATCGTCCCCCACCCAAAATAAAGTGGCATTTGTTGCATAAGGAGGAGTATGCAAGTGAATTTAGAGAGCTAGTTGTAAACAAGATGATAGAGATGGGTGATATGGAAGGAATGAGTGTGAATGAGTGCTGGAAGGAAATGGCTGATTGTATCCGAAGTGTGGCAAGGAAGGTGTTAGGAGAAACAAAAGGGAAGCGTATGATAGATAAGGATGGGTGGTGGTGGAGTGAAAGTATTAGAGAAGTTTTGAGAGAAAAGAAAAATGCCTTATAAGAATGGCAGAGCGTAGAAGACCAGAATGATTCCATAAAAGAAAGTAAGAGAGGGGCGTATAAAGAATGTAAGAAGAGAGCAAAGAAGGAAGTTGCTATTTGTAGGGCAGAGGCGCAAGATAAATTATATCGATCCCTTGAAAGCCCCGAAAGTCAAAAACGACTTTTTCAAATTGCAAAAGCGAGAGAAAGGAATGGAAGAGATGTTTCACATGTAAAATGTATAAAAGATGATTCTGGAAGGATTTTGACTGACGATGAAAGTATAAAGAAGCGATGGAAGGAGTATTTTGAGAAATTGATGAATGAGGAGAATGAATGGAATGGTATGCTTGAAAACCCACCAGTGAATATGGGCTTAGTGAGAGAAATTAGTGTGGAAGAAGGAAAAATGGCTGTTAGGAATATGAAGAATGGGAAGGCGGTCGGCCCAGATGGAATACCAGTAGAAGTGTGGAAGTTGCTGAGTGCGGATGGATGGAAGTGGTTGAGTTTATTTTTCGGTAAATTGTTGCAGGAAGAACAAATACCTGAGGAATGGTGCAGTAGTATACTGGTCCCCATTTTTAAAAACAAAGGAGACGTTCAAAACTGCAGCAGTTACCGGGGAATAAAACTCATGTCACATACGATGAAAGTCTGGGAAAGAATAATAGAGAAAAGAATGAGAGAAGAGTGTGAGATAACACAAAACCAGTTCGGATTCATGCCCGGTCGAGGTACGACAGATGCCATTTTCGCATTACGCCAATTGTGCGAAAAGTACAAGCGCGTGCATAAAAATCTGCACATGGTTTTTGTCGACCTTGAAAAGGCGTACGATCGGATTCCCCGTGAGGTTTTGTGGTGGGCGTTAAAGATGAAAGGTATGCCTGGGAAGTATGTGAGGTTAGTCCGTGCTATGTACAGAGCATCCCGTACATGTGTACGATCTGCCGCGGGAACTACGGGCAGTATCGATGTGGCGGTAGGGCTGCACCAAGGGTCGGCATTGAGCCCTTACCTCTTCCTACTGATTATGGACGCTTTGACGTCGGACCTGCAGGATGAGGCACCCTGGTGCATGCTCTTTGCCGATGACATCGTGCTTGTCGAGGAAGAAGGCATCGAGGTACAGAGCAGACTGACGGGGTGGCAACAGAGGCTGGAGAGTGTTGGCTTGAAGATCAGCAGATCCAAAACCGAATATCTGTGCTGTGATTTCGGCGGTCTTTCCAGTCCTGTACCCACGTCGTTGGATGGCGCTATACTGCCTACTCAGATTTCAAGTACCTCGGTTCCCTCATTCAAGGCGACGGCGGAATAGATAGAGCTGTGCAGCATAGGATTAACGCAGGGTGGATGAAATGGCGACAGGTCACAGCCACAACGTGCGATCCCCGAATGCCAATAAGGCTGAAGGGGAAAATTTACAAATCGATCATCCGACCTGTCGTCATGTATGGAAGTGAATGCTGGGCCGTCAAGAAGAAGGATGAAAATAGACTGCATGCGAATGAAATGAGAATGTTACGATGGATGTGTGGTGTGACAAGGATGGATAAGATAAGGAATGAGTATATAAGAGGAAGCCTGAAAGTAGCGCCAGTGGTAGAAAAGGTGAGAGGAAGCAGATTGGCATGGTTTGGGCATGTGATGCGGAGGGATGAAAGTCATGTCACAAAACGAGTGTTGAATATGAATGTGGAGGGACACACGGGCAGAGGAAGGCCGAATAAAAGATGGATCGATTGTGTGAAGAGTGACATGAGAATGAAAGGAGTAAGTATGGAAATGACGGCTGATAGAGAGGAATGGAACAAGAAGATTTACTGCGCCGACCCCAGATAATGGGAAATGGTTTAGAGAATGATGATGATTTCTTAACTTCTCCAAGCGATGTGCATTTACTGGAACAAACACTACTTTTTTATCTACTTGCTTTTTGTGAACATAAGGTAGCGGTAACGGTAGCGAGATACTGCGGCCTGATTGACTTCCGGATGTAAAACACGGTAGCGAGATACAGCAGCCTGATTGACTTCCGGCTGTGAAGCACTGTAGCTTGCTACAGCTGCCCGATTTACTTCAGGGTGTGAAGCACTGTACTGTGCTACAGATGCCCGGTTGGCGCCTGGAAGTAAAGAATTATAAAGTTCTACGATTTCTCGACGTTTTTCAGGGTTTTTTGTCGGTAATGAGACGCAGCTTCTCGAAGTTGTTCAGATCGTAACAGTGCGGATACCTTAGGTCTTCCTTTTTTAGTTTTAGTTGGTCTACCGCCTTTTTCCTTATGCTTCATGTTCAATTCACTTTGCGTAGAGTTTAAGACATATAATGTACATATAGCAGTATGTGATGTTACAGAATTTAATGTTATGGGATCAAAGGGGGGAAGAAGATGGAGAGGCATCTCGTATAGGAATGAGTACATCGTAGTGGCCGCTTAAGTAACTACCGGTAAAACGTAAACACTTTTTTTGGCCAGCATCGCCAAAGGAACCTCTTAGTATACCGTTCTCATACACTTCAAAAATGAAAGGATAGATTTTTAAAGCAGCCATAAGCTCAGAAGCTGAGCCGTAAGTAGTGGGTTTCATCATATCGCACCTGTAGGATTGCGCGCTCATATGTGTATACGTCACCATCAGCATCACACGTGTACACTTGCATTTCGTCCCAATGTTCAGCAACGTATGCAACTATAGCAGACCTGATACTGCAAGTTGAGTCAGTTCTACCATACACCAAGAAAGATATTGAATGGAAGAGACAAGACCCGTTTTTGGGCATACCAACTACTTGGTAGCCACTAAGTTCATCGTCGTCTCTTAATATTATCGACATTTTTTTACGATATTATGTTGCGAAATCAAAACACAAACTCAACGACCTTTAGTATATGGACAACAAATTAGAAATAATATTTAGACTAAAACAATAATAACGTATATCTTTAAGACTTCTTTTGTCTTAATAAAAAAAAACTCAAAGAAAATATTACTCAGTCTCAGTCTCTTAATTATTAGACAAGTGTCAATATAATTAATTATCAATGAACTTTCTACCGAAGGTATTACCTCTACCTAGTACTAAAATACAGCTAAATTAGTTATATTTTTAAACGAAACGAAGTAATATATAACTAAATAAACTATACCTAGAATACTAGAAAAGTACTTACTATAAGGTTATCGCAAAAACAAAACGTAAGCGCGTTTTAAAATACGACGTGTGCGGGTATCACCGCCACTCTTAGTCCAATGCATTATATTTTGACCAAATTTTGAGCGAAATGAATATTTTAGTGTAATTTTTTTATTTAACCTTTCTCTTACTGCGCCCGCCGTAACAAAAAACAGCTTTGTACAGAGGCCTCTGTCGTCGCGCCCGCCATAACAATAAACAGCTTTGTCACCTCAGCTGGCGGCACTTGTTATAAACATTTATGTTTCTCACTTATGTTTAAAGAGGTTTTTGTTACAGTTATTTAAAGCCGATAAGATTTTCGATAAGTAGAAACAATAACCATAACATTTAAATGTTTATTTTATTTTGTACAGCTCTTTGTTTCTAACGGATCTTGATAAAGTGTACTTACTGACAACAAATTTTATTTTATGAATGAAATATCATAAGTTTTTATTTTATTTTTACGTCCTTACAATCAATACAACATATTCTTCCTAAATGAACTGAAATTATGCATGTAATAATTATAATAATTCTACTACAAAATTCGACAATAGACAGTTTGCGCTCGCTTTGTAACCTCATTTTCAAAACCTTTTTGTGTATATATTATAGCGTCTTCCTTTATTTTTCTTATACAATCATATAGATATAACATTTAACAATTCCTAGTAAAAGTATTTACTATGGTATTCGAATAAGAAATATACTATTATTATCTTATTAGAAATCTTGACCGTTATGAATTGTTCGCGTAGAGGTTTTTTGATTCTACTTTTTTATCAATTGAAATATAAAAAGTTACTGTTGTTGTAACTTAGATCATTCAAAACATTACGTAGTAAAGATAAATAACATTACTTACAGTTTTTTGAAAGAAAATCCAACTAAAATCACAATCACAAAACTTCAACGATTACGCAACAAACAGCACAAAAGCGAATGGCTGTTATATTTGATTTTGTCTATGTAACCGAGTGAATATAATTCTTCAGAATACTCTTTAGTTCGTTCAGAATCGAATGAAATAGTGTTCAATTGAAAATATACTGTATTTTTAGATCAATTAATGACGAAAATAGCAGCACGTAATGCGGACATGAATTCATGTCCGCGGTACTCAACGGTCACAAAACGTGGACATGAATTCATGTCCACGGTACCTTAAAGGAATTTGAGTAATGTTCGAGTAGAATAAAGTTAATAGTTCGACTATTTTTTATTGTAAACTTGTAAGTATAAGTATAAAAGCCAATCTAGTGTTATCCAGAGTTTTCCTTTAATTTTATTTATATGCGTATTAAAAGCAGAAGGGGAGGCATTCGCCCAGCAGTGGGACGCTATAGGCTAGATTAAATTAGATGTGTCCCACTACGCTGGATTTTTGCAATGACAGTAGATTTTTATGTACCAATGGTAGAAGAGGGCATTACCATATCTCTAATACAGCTGAGACTAGCGGAGGGATCTTCATCAGATACTTTAGACCTTCGATTTTTGACATCAAATGAAGCGGCCCACAAAGTTGAATATTTTTTGTAAAGGCGGTATGTCGATCTCTTTTAATAGTTTGGTTGGGCTCTTGTGTTTTCTAATCAGGGTCACCAGGTACTCCAGACGTTCGATTATCCTAGTTTTTATAGTTTTCCCTTTATGTGGCCATTAAACCCTAACTCTGTACCAAATTTCAGCTCTCTGAGTTTATGGGAAGTACTAGTTCTATTCTGATGATCATGAGTGAGTGAGTGAGTGTCATAAATGCGAAAATTTGCTTTCGCTTAACTTCGGAACTAAATGACCTACAGACTTGCAATTTTGGATTTTAGGTATATGATTATAGTTTACTGGATGGCGAAAATTTCTGCGTTCCGGTATTATCCAGAGGTTCTCAAATAGGGGCCTGAAAATGCGGCGAAATGGTTTCAGTAAAGGATAGTACGGCAGTGTTTGCTTCGCGCTCGACTTGGCGGTGGCACTGCCGTGCCCCCCCCGATTACAAAACTATTCTCAAATTCGGTAGGCAATAAATTACACTATATCATCATCGTCATCATTACAGCCCTTTACAAGTCCACAGCTGAACATAGGCCTCCCCCAAGTAATGCCACAAAGCACCGTCCTGAGCCACCTTCATCCACCGACTTCCTGCATGTCTTACCAGGTCGTCACTCCATCTAGTTAGGGGTCGCCCTACACTACGCCTACCGGTACGAGGCTGCCACTCGAGAACCTTTCTTCCCCATCGGTTATCGGTTCTTCGAGCTATATGGCCGGCCCATTGCTACTTCAGCTTACTAATCCGTTGGGCTATGTCGGTCACTCTGGTTTTACTGCGGATATCCTCATTTCTGATCTATCACGCAGAGAAACTCCGAGCATAGCCCTCTCCATAGCTCGCTGAGCGACCTTGAGTGTCCTCATACGGCCAGCAGTGAAGGACCACGTCTCAGATCCGTAAGTCATCACTGGCAACACGCACTGGTTGTACACTTTAGTTTTCAGAGATTGAGGTATACCTGACGAGAAGATGTGTCGTAATTTCCCGAACGCTGCCCAGCCGAGTTGAATCCGTCGATTGACCTCTCGGTCGAAGTTGGACTTACCTAGTCGGACTATTTGTCCCAGGTAAACGTACTCGTCAACAACTTCGAGCATAGTGCTCCCAACAACTACCGGCATAGGTGAGACATGGACATTAAACATGATCTTTGTTTTGTCCATGTTCATCTTAAGACCTATCCGTTGGGAGACACCATTGAGGTCATTGAGCATAGTGCTAAGGTCCTCCAGCGATTCTGCCATAAGGACTATAACGTCGGCAAATCGAAGGTGAGTGATGTACTCGCCATTGATGTTAATACTGTATCCTTTCCAGTCCAGTAGCTTGAAAACGTCTTCCAACGCAGCGGTGAAGAGTTTCGGGGATATAACGTCACCCTGTCTTACACCTCTCTGCAGTTGGATAGGTTTCGAACTCTGGTTCTGTACTCGGATAGCCATCGTAGCCCTTCTGTACAAACACTTCAGCACTTCGATATACCGACAGTCAACTTCGCACCGCTGAAATGACTGTAGCACCGCCCAAATTTCGACGGAATCAAAGGCTTTCTCATAGTCCACATACGCCAGGCAAAGTGGCAGATTGTACTCTTCGGTCTTCTGTACAATCTGCCGCAGGGTATGTATGTGGTCTATGGTACTGAAGCCTTTTCGGAAACCGGCTTGTTCTGACTCCCGAAAACAGCACGTAGACGCGGCTCAGAAGGGAAATCGGTCTGTAGTTCTTCAAGAGAGCGTTGTCGCCTTTCTTAAAGAACAAGACCACCGCACTTCTGCTCCACGCCTCCGGAGTAGTGCCACCATGGAGGACGGAATTGAAGAGCTTCTGAAGGACTTCAAGTACCGGTGTTCCACCCGCTTTCAGAAGCTCCGCTGTAATTCCATCCTCGCCTGGGGCCCTGCCGGTTTTAAGGTGCTGGAGAGCCAATCTCGCTCAGACTGACGTCCGGGATATCATCGGAATAGTGTCGGATAAGACTTGCTCTTGGATCGTTACTCATACTTGCGTGTGGCTCCAACGATGATGTGTACAGCTGCCCATAGAACCTCTCAATCTCACTCAAAATCTCAGGTGTCCCGGAAACGATGCTGCCACACTCAGTCTTCAGCTTTGACAGTTGGCTCTTTCTGGCAGACAGATCTCTGGCAAAGACTTTGGAGCCCTGGTTCCGCTCGATCGCTTCTTTAATACGAGCAGTATTAAAGTTGCGTAAGTCTCGCCGCATGCATTTAGAGATCTGTCTGTTCAGTTGCCTGTATGCTGTCAAATCTGTTGCGATTGCAGCCTCATCTCCCGTCTAATAGCCATGAGATTAAGAGTGTGATCGGAGAGTTTTGTGTTCTTCTGCGGCGGGTCTTGCAGAACTTAGCTCCGACCGCATGGACAGTTTCCACGAGCTTGTCATTCATATCGTCCACTGCATTGCAATCTTCTAGGCACTGGAAGCGGTTACGTAACTTGAGCTGAAAAGTCTCGGGTTTCTGGATTAGAGCACGAGGGGGAACGGAGCGTTGACTTCATTAGACGAGACCTCTCCAACTTAACGTTTAGGTTCAGTGTGCCTCTAACCATTCGGTGATCGCTGCCGGTTTTCACCCTTGCGATCACTGAGACATCACTGAACGGCGTCTGGTCGTCATAATGAAGTTAATCTCATTTTTTGTCGAACCGTCAGGGCTCGACCAAGTCCACTTCCTGTGGGGCCGCTTTTATTACACTATATAACAAGAAAATTTAAACAGAAAAGACCAATTTTCAGTCAAGTTATAGATGAATTAGGGTTTTTATTTCTGTATTTAGGGCTCGGTTTAGGCAAGAAGCGATTTTTCGAGTTCCGTGTGTTTTATCTATAATTTTGAGTGTAGATGCGAGTTTCTACACGATATAGACCTTATAAGCCTAAAAGGAGCGGAGAAATCGAAGATTTTAAAAAGTTTAAAAAATCTATGAAAATACGATTATAAGAAAACGAATTATGTGAAAATTAGTTATTTAACGGTAAAAATTTATTACAAAACTATTGTTAAAGACGTGGGGCAATTAATTACACCATAAAACAAGAAAATTTAAACAGAAAAGACCAATTTTCAGTTAAGTTATGTTTGATTTTTTTTCCTGAATTTAAGGCTCGGTTTAGGTAAGTAGCGATTTCTCACGTTACGTGTGTTCTACCTATCAAATTTGAGTGTACATGGCAGTTTCTACATAGGACGGACCTTATTAGAAAAAAGAGAAAAAAAAGTTTAAAAAATCTAAGAAAATACAATCATAAGAAAACGAATTATATGAAAATTAGTTATTTAACGGTAAAAATTAACTTCGAAAACTATTACATCATACGAGGGGCAATTAATTACATTATATAACAAGAAAATTTAAACAGAAAAGACCAATTTTCAGTCAAGTTATGGATGAATATTGGTTTTTATTTCTGTATTTACGGCTCGGATTAGGCAAGTAGCGATTATTCGAGTTCCGTATGTTTTATCTATCAAATTTGAGTGTACATGGCAGTTTCTTCACGATACGAACCGTATAAGCCTAAAGGGAGCGGAGCAATCGAAGATTTTAAAAAGTTTAAAAAATTCTATGAAAATACGATTATAATAAAATTAATTATATGAAAGTTAGTTATTTATGGTGAAAATTTACTACGCAAACTATTGTAAAATACGGAGGGCAATTAATTACACTATATGAATTTGTGGCCGTGGAAGGAAAGGGGAGATCTCCCGCCGGGCAAGGTGTTCTGCCCGGGGAGCGGCTCACACTCCGTGTGATAGTTCGGAGATGTTCTATATATGCTGTTTATGATTCGGTATTTGATAACGTGATTTAAGCTTTGGTGTGTTTCGCTTGCGGCGCGACGACAGCGGCGCCACATCACCCCCCTGCTCAGACCGAAGGTCGATAGTGCAGTCCGATTGTCGGTGTGTCCTTTGATAATATATATATATATATATATATATATATATATATATATATATATATATATATATATATATAATCATCCTTTCACGGTAAATGTTGATCCAGTGAGAAGTTAGAACAATTGTTGATCCACCTATTTGACGTGTTTGCTCAGCTCCTCGTCGCACAAACTGATATACTTTGATCCATTCTTGATACCCGTGTGACGTCGGTGGATCTGCACTAACAGGATTTCAATATACTCGTCAGCGATTTGACCAACATTTGTTGATCAATCAACGGTCGAAAAAAATCATACTGAATATGATTTTTTAGATCCAGAGTATATTTAATTTATATGCGACATTTACTTAGACTAAGTGGATCCGGAGCCATAATTGACGAATAGGTACTCGAACACGAAGCGGCAACGTCGCGTTCTGTGTGTGACAGAAAACCCAGTAGGCTACTTCGTTATAGTAATAAGGTAAGAAAATGCGTTATCTGCTGAGTTTGTAGATCAAAATTTGCCAGGTTTTATTGTGGAAAAACGTTTGTTCGAGTTTTTGTTATCGTGTGAGTGAATTTGTGTTATTTTATTCATTTGTCATAGATCACTTAGAAGAATTAATTTGTAATAAAGTACTATCCATCATGGATAGTACTTTATTACAAATTAATTTGTCACTTGAGTGTGTGTGTGTGTGTGTGTGTGTGTGTGTGTGTGTGTGTGTGTGTGTGTGTGTGTGTGTGTGTGTGTGTGTGTGTGTGCGGTGTGTGTGTGTGTGTGTGTGTGTGTGTGTGTGTGTGTGTGTCTGTATTTATGTGAGAGCGCGAGAGCGCGCGTGTGTGTATGCGCGTGCGTGTGTGTGCGTGCAGGTGTGTGTGCGTGCGTGTGTGTTCGTCTGAGTGCGTGTTCGTCTGAGTGCGTGTTTGTGTGTGTGTGTGTGTGTGTGTGTGTGTTTTTTTTTTTTTTTTTTTTTATGATTTCCGCCGGAGGGTACACCCCCACCGACGGGAGTATATTGTCAGATTCCACAGATAAGTTTCGCTTTGTTTTAAAATTTTTTTTTTAATATAACTATTACACGTACGGAGCTGGTTGCGCGTTTCTGCGATTTGATACATAACGCGCTTTCCTTCTCCTCATATTACTACAATTCTCAACAATTTTTTTTAACATATTATACATAGGTGTTGTTCGGAGAAAATAATCGTTTGATTGACATTGACGTTTTGTTATTTATAGACTCGCGCATGCCGCGCACCCCGTTAGACTAAAAACGGGATGACAATAAAATGAAAATAATGAAATGAAATTTAAAATAAAAACTAAAAACAAAAAAAATTGTCTTAACTTTAAACTAGAGCTGTTATATAATGTCTCTAGTGTAATGAATTGGTACAATGATGACAAACTGGTTAAATAATCCTATAATATAAAACAAAAGTGGAATAGTGTAGTCTTATCACTAAATACGGACAGAGTACAGAGTAGCATAAAGAGAGTGAACTTAAAGGAAATAAATACACAGAATAATGTTAAATCTAAACACAAAAATGACGGAATAATTTAGTGACAATGAAATTGACAAAGTAACATATAAAGTATTCTTATGTCTAAACATATACAAATTGTTATTAAGACCGTTAAATTCGAATAAAATAAAATTTAAATGGAATAAACACACAGGATAATCTTAATACTAAACACAATAATAACATTTATATAACAAAATAACATAATAACAATAAAATGAGTGTAAAATAAATCAAGTGTAATCTTAATTCTAGGCACAAAATAACATGGTATAATGACACAGTCAAGTAGAAAATTTAAAGAAGACTATGAGAAGTCTTTGTTCCATGAGCAACAAAATAAAACAAAATGGTATTCTTAAATTACTATGGACAAAATGATATAAAATAAAACTAGAGGTAATCTTATTCCCAAACATGGCCAAATGCTTTGTTAACGATGGGGTAAAATATTAAGAGTATGAGGGGTAATCTTAGTCCAAAAAAAAAATTAAATGACATATGTAATACAATAACTATGAATAATTTTTATTTAAAGATTAGTTTAAAGAAAAGGTACTTAATAACTAGTTGTTTCTATTTACATATGTACAGCTTTTATTAAAGTTTTTGAGGTTTTTAATGATGCTATTAACAAATTGCATGAAGGAATCCAGAAGGGATTCCTTCTTCATTAAGTTAATCAGGTTAAACGGAGAGGTTCTTAAGTTTTCACACCTCATCACATGACTAAGTCTTTGTACTGAAAATGCAGGGCAATGCTCTATAAGATGCTCCAGCGTCTGTGGGGTGTAATTGTTGCATGGGCAATAATTATTATCGGTTATTTTAAAACGGCATAAATAATATTTGTGGAAACCGTGGTCGGTGAGCACCTGGGTGAGGTAAAAACTTGGTTTGGTGAGGGTGCGTAGCCTCTCGATATCCTCCAGTGTCGGAAGCAGTCGTTTGGTATGTTGGCCCTGTTCTGCGCTATAATACCTAGCTTGCCAGGTTGCACGGTTTTGAGTTCTGATGATTTGTTTAAGGTACGAAATGGGATAGGCCGAGTAATCAGGCCGTCTGTGTAACTTTGAGCCGGCATTCGCAGCAATGTCTGCTGCCTCATTACCAGCTATGCCTGAGTGACCCTTGACCCATCCCAACTCTATGATGCCTATTTTACTGTGTTCATGAATAATTTGGTGTATTTGTGTGATAATGGGGTGTGTGTTGCTTCTGTTCTGTATGGCATGTATGGATGAGAGTGAGTCAGTGTAAATGATTGTGTGCGCATATTTGTGTTCTCTGATCCACCTGCATGCCTGTAAAATGGCAAACAGCTCGGCTTGGAACACTGTGCATGTGTAATGCAGTTTAAATTTTTTGGTGTAGGCTATTTCATCAAGATTTGTTGGAAGATATCCAACAAATGCGGCCCCCACTGCACCATCCTCCTGTTTACTTCCATCCGTAAATATACAGTGTGTGGTCTGTCCATGTAGAGGTTGAATTGATAGGTAATTTGTATAGGTTCTGTTCGTTAGGGAGATACGTTGGGCGGGATGAAGTAGCTCGGAGACGGGGGTGGGTTTTTCTAACGGAATATCGCTGGGGATGTGGTCAGAGATACCCCGGAGCCGAGCCCTTTCCACAGCGCAGACTTCTCGGACTTTCAGGTCCAGAGGTACGAATTGGGCTAACGCTAGTGCAGCGGCTGTGGAGACCGTACGGAATCCCCTAATAGCCTTGATGGCAAACCCGCGCTGCATGCTCTCGAGTGCCCTCCTGATGCACCTTTTCTGGGCGACGTGACCCCAAATTCCCGCAGCGTAGGTGATCGTTGGCACGATGACCTGCTGGTAGATGGTGCTGATGTTTTCAGGATGGGCTCCCCAAGTGGGTCTCGAGTACATGCAGAGCGTGTTGAAGATCCGCACGGCCCTGTTAACTACGTGTTTCACATGTTTACCGAAATTCAATTTCTCATCGAGGATTACTCCTAAAAGTTTCACCTCTGGAACAAAACAAAGTCGGTGTCCGTCGATGTTAATGCTGGCTGTCTTAGCCTTAGGAGTGAAGGCAATGAGCTTAGTCTTGGTAGGGCCGAATGCCAACTTGACGCTTCTTCCCCACTCGACTATGTGATGGAGAGCCAAGTTGGCAGCGCTTTCCAGTTTGCCCGCACTCGCGGCCGTAACAACCAGCAGGACGTCGTCCGCAAAGGCCTGTATGTGGCAACCCGCTGGAAGCTTGGTGTCGAGTAATTCGTCTAATATTATGTTCCAGAGAACAGGGCCGCACGTGGAGCCTTGGATGCAGCCCTTAGACATCGTCTTGGTGACCCGCCCCCCTGCAAAGTCGAGAATGACCTCCCGATCGCGGACATAATCCTGAATGAGTCCAAAGATGTTATTAGGACATTGGATATGCCGCAATCGGTGGAAAAGTGCCGGCCACCAAGCGTTGTCAAAGGCTGCTTTTATATCTAGAGATATAGCGATACTTAGTTGCTTATTACTTTTCGCTTGTCTTATTATATCGAGCGCAGTGTTTATAGCTTCGCACGTGTTGGTCTGTTCCCGGAAACCGAACTGAAATTTGTTTAACAGATTATTTCGTTGTGCATGGTATGTGACTCTTCTAATGAACAGTTTTTCCAGCAGCTTGCCGAACACAGGTATCAGGCCAATAGGACGAAATGACTCTAATGCGCTGTAGTCAGACTTACCCGGCTTCGGGATAATTTTGACAAAAGCGGTTTTCCACTGGTTAGGGAAGTGTTGGAGTGCAAGACAGCGGTTAAGAATGTCAGTCAAGAGTCTAGGATAGTCTGTCGCAAACTGTAAACATATGTCTGATGTTAAGTTGTCGAGTCCGGGAGCCTTTTTGGGATTCATTTGTCTTAAACACTCCAACACCTCCTCCTGAGTGAAGGGAGGGTCGTAATGGGACTGAGGAGAGTTGGTCATGTCAGATCTTAATTCGTGATGTCGTGGTAAGGTGTCGGGTGAGTCACCCGGGTAAAAATGGTCCAAAAGTGCCTTAGCAGTCTCCTGGCTATCGGTGGTGTAAGTACCGTCTCTGTTGAGGGTAACTGGTGGGCGCCTAGGGGTGGCAGTTTTGAGTAGCCTATTTGTGAGTGACCAGACATTTTCCTTAGTTTGCAACTCGCAGAACTCACGAAAATGCCTGGTCGACTCATCACGCATTTTGCTAGCGTAAAGTTCCTTTATAGATTTGCGTGCCTCCAAAATCTGGTCCAAAGGCAAACCTTGGCGTTTAGCAGCATGAAGCTGGTGGTGCAAATCCACCACTTCCCGCTTGATGGTCTCCAATTCCTCCGTCCACCAAGGAGCCTTCGGCTTTGTTCCCCGGCCTTTAACATGCATGCTTGCCCGGCATGCAGAGTGGATCACATTAGTGAGCTCGGAGATGACCTGATCCAGATCATCAACGTTCAAGATAGAAATGTCCTGTTCAAGTATGTTTGTGAGTGTCATGTGAGTGTGCAGTTTGTCCTTAAAAATAGGCCAACAGGCTTTGTTTGATTTGTATAAAAAAGTGGAGTTCTGGTGAGTGTGTGTTGTGTCGGTTGTGTTGAAATCAATGCAGTAGTCTATAGCATTATGCTGGGAAGTTGGGCAGATATTCAAATTAACACGCCATTCCGAGATGTAATCAATGATGGAGCCAGAGACAAATGTGAGATCGATTATTGAAGAGCGATCTCGCCCGTGGGTGACCGTTTCAAACGTGGGTACGTTGCCAACGTTACATACCCCCGCCCCCCCCACCCCCCCCCACCCCCCCCCCCACACAAAAACAAAAAACCCCACACAACACCCAAAAAAAAAAAAAACTAATACATATCATTGCTTTGTATAATATCTATGACTTCGTTACCCCGTAAGTTAGTTTTCCCGCTTCCCCAAGTTGGGTGCCACCCATTGAGATCACCCCCCCACTATCTTGTGAACATCACCTGTGTCTTTAAGAAAGACATCTAATTTATCGAGCGTTGCTAGCTCGTCCCTGCCTGGTTCCACATATATAGATGCAATATAAACATTGCGATTTCCAGTAGTAAGTTTGATAACGCAGAAGTTGGATGTTGAAAACTGAGATAATCCCAAGATGGACCCGCATCCTGGTTTTGCCAGGATGCAAGCCTTAATCCTGCTGCCCGTGAAGAACTGGTATGTGTCAATTCCAATCACTGATTTAACCTGATCTCCAGAGCCAACGTATGGCTCGGAGATGAGGGCGATGTCATAATCACCTGCCATGAACGAGAGAAGAATCTCGTGTTGCGCATTCTTGGATCGGTCGATGTTACACTGTAAAATTTTTAATTTACGGTGTATATCCATAATCGACACGGTTATTAATCTTCTCCCTCATGGCTCGCAATCGTGGGCAGGTGTTTGAGTTGGCCGTGTGTTTGGTATCCATTTTTGTATTGAAGCGCGTGTTATGAGTGTGGCAGTTGTAGCATTTGACGCTGTTGGGCTTATCTTTATTGGGACATTTGCCCACATCATGCTCCGTGCTCGCACAATGTGAGCAGAGATTTTGGTCCGCAGTGCACCTTAATTTAGTATGACCGAACTGCAGGCACTTGTGGCACTGTAGGAACGGCGAGAAGCTAGCTACGTGGACTCGCTGATATTCGACACTGATTCGACCCATGTCGAGCATTTTATTGTATAGTTTGGGTTCGACTGACAATACCGCGTTGTACAAATTGGCGTTTCTGTTTTCACGTTTGAACCTCAACTTGAGGTTCTCACCACCACCATTGTTAATCAGTTCGGTTAATACTGTATTTTGGCGAATGATGGACTGAATTAAGTCATCGGCTGGAACATCCTTAGAGATTCCCTTAAGAATGACCATAGGTCTTAATTTTCGCACTGGTTCAGCTTTAAGCTCACTTTTCCCCTGAAGCCGCGTGAGGGTGTCTTTAAGCTGGGTCTCGTTGTCGAATTCAACCCGCAACTTATTGTTGGAAACTGGCTGAATTCTAGCAGGTGCGTAGTTGGAAGCGCGGTAATTAATGTTCTTTTTGAAGAGTTCAACGGCATCCTGGCGAGATTTCACTTCTACCGTAGCACTAACTATAATCGCTGGTTTGGACACTGAGGGGGGGGGATGCGGGGGGCAGTTGGCCCAGTGGGCGCCGAAGCCCCGCGAGCCACTGCAGCTGCCTGTGCATATGTCGGTTTATTGGCCATGACCAGTTTTTTCACGCCTGCGATCTCCTCCCTCACACATGATAGAATTTCCTCCTTCAGCTCGCTGTTGGAGGCTGGTGAGCTATGGATGGACGCGGGGTTGAGGAGACCAAAAATATGCCCAGCTTTGTGAATTTCCTCCGCAGCTAGACTAATTAATCGCTTATTAGCAGCGGTCACGTTCTTGCCTTCATTGACCGCTGTGTTAATGCAGCTGGCGAGCTTATTCAACACATGAAGAAAGGTGTCTAAGTCCTTTGCCTCATCAGCTGAGGCTGGGAGGGGAGGAGTTTCTCCCTGCGACGGCGCCATATTCACACAAAACACATAAGTCTTTATAGAAAGTTGGTAACAAAAAAAATTATAAATTATTTAAAAAAAAATGTCTATAAGTGGTTTATGTTTTGGTTTAAAGAGTACTACTGTAAGGCGGTGCCATTTTAATCTCAAAGTTCACACAAAAAATAAAAGTCAGTTTTCAGCCATATTATGTATATATATATATCAATCAATAACTTAGTCCTAGGGAGTGGGGAGGGGGGGTTTCCAAAGGTCCAACAGGGAATATTATATATACCCGCCAAATACGACGTGAATGTTGAACTATGTTAGACCGTTATTTTGAACAGAAAAATTTTACATTTTGAATTTTGAAAAAAAGTTTGCAACTTTTTAACTACTAGGCGGAATATTCTGAAATTTTCAGGGTTTATAGTTTATAATATGCACTATTTATTGGCGGATTAAAACGGAATTAAAGGTGTATCCCTTCAAGAGATATTAAGCTTAAAAGATTAAAGTACCTTGATGAGATATGATGAAAAGTCTATTTCTGTCAAAACGGTTCAAGTGCGGGAAAATCTGTTTATATTGGCGAGTTTAGCTAATAATTGTCCTTCATAATCTGACTTCAGAACCAGCCACACGCTTCTGGTTTCCAAGATGGCCCACAACGTGGTTTATGGAAAACTGTTGGAAATTCGGTTTTTCCCGCTCGGAAAATGTTTAGATTTGGTATGCACTCGGAGCTCACATATATCCATCTATTTCACCAATAAACACTATACATCCTACATCAAAAATCGGGCGTAGGCCAGAAAATATTAATTTAAGGTCGCTTTTTTCACATTACTTTTTTTTACCAAAATCGCTGCTTTATGCGGTTTTCACCATGTTATAAAACGACAAATTCCGCGTTTTTTGATATATAACATGTCACTATTGTACAACTTTTTACCACATTTACGAATTTTAATCGACGGAGCTAAAGCGTTTCGCTACTAACGCGGCGGCGTTCGGCGCGAAACTGTGTGTGTGTGTTTGTGTGTGCGACCAGAAAACGGAGGCGGAGAATGGAGACGTGGAGGCGGAGGTGAATGCAGCGTAGTATGTGGTGAAGGCGGAGGAGATGAATTTGTGGTGAAGTCGGAGATAGTGGAAACGGAGAATTGTGTTGGAGGCGGAAAGAATAGTGATGGCGCGTGATGGTGGCGGCAGAGGGAGCGGAGTTTATTGTTGAGGCGGATGGAGCAGAGTTTATGGTGGAGGCGGAGGTAGCGGAGGTGGAGAACGAAGGCTTAGAGAGGGATGCGGTGGTAGATGTGGAGGAGTAGGTGGCAGAGGTAGTGGTGGGTGCACTGAAGTGCAGTAAAGTGAGTACCGCGTGAGGGCAAGTGAGGCTCATATAAAAACAGTTGGTTACAGCGAAAAACAGTGTGGCTTGTAAGTGGATATCGATACTGCCCCTAAAGATGTTACTACGAGGTTATTCATTTTTCCGAATATCAGCTTGGATACCTATTGGTACTAGAAAATAAAATAAAAAAAAAAAATTTCATTATATAAAAAAAAAGACAAAGTGAAAAGAACTTTAGTTTTGTGTTGGTTTCATTATAACTAACAAAACAAACCCAAACTCGGCATACCTAGTTCTACTAGTCCAGGTGTTACAGTGTTAGTTACCGAAGTACACCTTCAGGTCACTTCAGCATATCAGGAGGTAAGGACTCATCATAACTAACAAAACGAGCCCAAACTCAGCACACCCAGTTCTACTAGTCCAAGAGTTCCACTAGTAATCCCGAATTACATTTCGACGTCACTCCATGAAGACCGGAGGTAAGGTCTCATGATAATATCTCATGTAATAGTTCGATTCTATACCTATCAATTTTGTAAACGCGTCCTTAAAAATCTTGATTATGAAGATGTAGAAAACATGTTAACTGGTTTATGGTAAACACACATAACACACACACACACACACACACACACACACACACAGTGAGAGAGAGAGAGAGAGAGAGACACACACACACGCACGCAAACATGCACTCAGACGAACACCTTATGTCGCCGTTGCCACCAATTCCGCTACAAGAAGGGGCGTTGTCGAGTAATTCTTAAAAAAAAGTCGTTTATTTCAACCACAAGGATCATAGTTGTTAGTAATAATACAAATCTTAAAACTAATTTTCGTAAAACTTAAAACTATTTACCTAATTTTAAAACTATATATAAGACAGACCCGATTAGTCAGCACGTGCACCATATGATAATGGTTCAGTTACTGGAACCGGCCCGCACCCTGCGCACCAGGGATGTGCATCGTTTACGCATGGTGGTCTAGAAACAATCCACACGCGCATCCGCGAACATACCCGGCGCATTACAATAACAAGGTAGACCAAACAGCACCCTGAATGCATTACATAACACGCATTTAATCTGTAGCTTGTACCGCCAAAGATACGAAACGGCAACGTCGCGGCTGCATTCAGCCAATACGATCGTTTATCTTATCGTTTGCTGAGCTCTGATTGGCTCATTTAAATCGGATCAACATTTTCCGTAACCATCGTAAGGTGGATTTATATATCGGATCAACTTCGGCCATTGCTAGCAAACAGTCTCGTGAGTGCAGATGTTGATCCGGTCGGAGCCACATTAGTTACCAGAGATGCATATTGGATCAACAAAAGGCGCCGGATCAACATGCGTTTTCGGATCAACAAAGTGCTCGCGTGAAGTCGCGTCTGATCAACATTTACCGTAAAGAGATCTCTCTCTCTCTCTCTCTCTCTCTCTCTCTATATATATATATATATATAAATATATATATATATATATATATATATATATATATATATATATATATAATCATCCTTTCACGGTAAATGTTGATCCAGTGAGAAGTTAGAACAATTGTTGATCCACCTATTTGACGTGTTTGCTCAGCTCCTCGTCGCACAAACTTATATACTTTGATCCATTCTTGATACCCGTGTGACGTCGGTGGATCTGCACTAACAGGATTTCAATATACTCGTCAGCGATTTGACCAACATTTGTTGATCAATCAACGGTCGAAAAAAATCATACTGAATATGATTTTTTAGATCCAGAGTATATTTAATTTATATGCGACATTTACTTAGACTAAGTGGATCCGGAGCCATAATTGACGAATAGGTACTCGAACACGAAGCGGCAACGTCGCGTTCTGTGTGTGACAGAAACCCCAGTAGGCTACTTCGTTATAGTAATAAGGTAAGAAAATGCGTTATCTGCTGAGTTTGTAGATCAAAATTTGCCAGGTTTTATTGTGGAAAGACGTTTGTTCGAGTTTTTGTTATCGTGTGAGTGAATTTGTGTTATTTTATTCATTTGTCATAGATCAATTAGGAGATGATGGATAGTACTTTATTACAAATTAATTTGTCACTCGAGTGTGTGTGTGTGTGCGTCGCGCGCGCGTGTGTGTGTGTGTGTGTGTGTGTGTGTGTGTGTGTACGTTTTTATGCGAGTTTGTGTGTTCGCGTGCGTGTGGGTGTATGTGCGTTCATGTGTGTTCGTGTGAATGCATGTGCGTGCACGTGTGTGTGAGTGTATGTGTGCGTGTGTGCACTGTTGTGTTTTTTTAGTACGTGTGTGTGTGTGTGAGTGTGTGCGTGCGTGTGTTGACTGTTGTTCGTGTGCGTGTGTGTGTGCGGTTGTGCGTGTATTTGCTTTTGTGTGTGGGTACGAGTGTGTGCGTGTGTGCGTGCGTGTGTCCACTGTTGTTTTGTGTTTGTGTATGTGCTTGTGCGTGTATGTGTGTTCGTTCGTGCGCGCGCATGAGTGTGTACGAGCGCGCGCGCGTATGTGTATGTGTGCGTGCGCGCGCGTGTATGTATGTGTGCGCGCGCGTGTTTTTGTATGTGTGCGCGCGCGTGTTTGTGTTTGTGTGTGTGTGGGTGTGTCCAGAAAACGGAGGCGGAGATTGGAGACGTGGAACGGAGGTGAATGCAGCGTAGTATGTTGTGAAAGCGGAGGAGAGGAATTTGTGGTGAAGTCGGAGATAGTGCCAACGGGGAATGGTGTTGGAGACGGAAAGAATAGTGACGGCGCGTGGTGGTAGCGGCGGAGGGAGCGGAGTTTATTGTTGAGGCGGATAGAGCAGAGTTTATGGTGGAGGCGGAGGTAGCCGAGGTGGAGAACGAAAGCTTAGAGAGGGGGTGCGGTGGTAGATGTGGAGGCGTAGGTGGCAGAGGTAGTGGTGGGTGCACTGGAGTGCAGTAAAGTGGTTACCGCGTGAGGACAAGTGAGGCTCATATAAAGGACAGTTGGTTACAACGAAAAACAGTGTAGCTGGTAAGTGGATATCGATACTGCCCCTAAAGATGTTACTACGAGGTTATTCATTTTTCCGAATATGAGCTTGGATACCTATTGGTACTAGAGACAAAGTGAAAAGAACTTTTGTTTTGTGACGGTTTCATCATAACTAACAAAACAAACCCAAACTCGGCATACCTAGTTCTACTAGTCCAGGTGTTACAGTGTTAGTTACCGAAGTAGACTTTCAGGTCACTTCAGCAAGTCCGGAGGTAAGGACTCATCGTAACTAACAAAACGAGCCCAATCTCAGCACACTCAGTTCTACTAGTCCAAGAGTTCCACTAGTAATCCCGAATTACATTTTGAGGTCACTCCATCAAGACCGGAGGTAAGGTCTCATGATAATATCTCATGTAATAGTTAGATTCTATACCTATCAATTTTGTAAACGCGTCCTTAAAAATCTTGATTATGAAGATGTAAAAAACATGTTAACTGGTTTATGGTAAACACACACACACACACACACACACACACACACACACACACCAAACACACACACACACACACAAACACGCAAGCCCGCGCTAACATACACACTAGCGCACACGCACAAACGCATACACACACTCAACACACACACACACACACACACTCGGACGAATACCTTACGTCGCCGTTGCCACCACTTCCGCTACAAGAAGGGGCGTTGTCGAGTAATTCGTTAAAAATAAGTTGTTTATTTCGACCACAGGGATCATAGATGTTAGTAATAATACAAATCTTAAAACTAATTTTCGTAAAATTTAAAATTATTTACCTAATTTTAAAACTATATATAAGACAGGCCCGATTAGGCAGCACGTGCACCATATGACAATGGTTCAAGTACTGACCTAAACCTGTCAGAAAATGCCCTCAGGATACTATTGGAACTGGCCCGCACCCTGCGCACCAGGGATGTGCATCGTTTACGCATAGTGGTGTAGGAACAATCCACACGCGCATCCGCGAACGTACCTGGCGCATTACAATAACGAGGTAGACCAA
Organism: Parnassius apollo; assembly: GCA_907164705.1. Classification (NCBI taxonomy): domain Eukaryota; kingdom Metazoa; phylum Arthropoda; class Insecta; order Lepidoptera; family Papilionidae; genus Parnassius; species Parnassius apollo. The sequence goes on from CAJQZP010001262.1 coordinate 5,070,743, forward strand.
AGAGCACCCTGAATGCATTACATAACACGCATTTAATCTGTAGCTTGTACCGCCAAAGATACGAAACGGCAACGTCGCTGCTGCATTCAGCCAATCCGATCGTTTATCTTATCGTTTGCTGTGCTCTGATTGGCTCATTTAAATCGGATCAACATTTTTCGTAACCATCGCAAGGTGGATTTGTATATCGGATCAACTTCGGCCAACGCTAGCAAACAGTCTCGTGAGTGCAGATGTTGATCCGGTCGGAGCCACATTAGTTACCAGAGATGCATATTGGATCAACAAAAGGCGCCGGATCAACATGCGTTTTCGGATCAACAAAGTGCTCGCGTGAAGTCGCGTCTGATCAACATTTACCGTAAAGAGATCTCTATATATATATATAGATCTCTTTACGGTAAATGTTGATATATATATATATATATATATATATATATATATATATATATATATATATATATATATATATATAGAGAGAGATCTCTTTACGGTAAATGTTGATCAGACGCGACTTCACGCGAGCACTTTGTTGATCCGAAAACGCATGTTGATCCGGCGCCTTTTGTTGATCCAATATGCATCTCTGGTAACTACTGTGGCTCCGACCGGATCTATAACTGCACTCACGAGACTGTTTGCTAGCGTTTGCCGATGTTGATCCGATATACAAATCCACCTTGCGATGGTTGCGGAAAATGTTGATCCGATTTAAATGAGCCAATCAGAGTACAGCAAACGATAAGATAAACGATCAGATTGGCTGCAAGCAGCCGCGACGTTGCCGTTTCGTATCTTTGGCGGTACAAGCTACAGATTAAATGCGTGTACAATACAATAATGCATTCAGGGTGCTGTTGGGTCTGCCTCGTTATTGTAATGCATCGCGTATGTTCGCGGATACGCGTGTGGATTATTTCTACACCACCATGCGTAAACGATGCACATCCCCGGTGCGCAGGGTGCGGGCCAGTTCAAATGGTATCCTGAGGGCATTTTCTGTCAGGTCTGAGGTCAGTACCTGAACCATTGTCATATGGTGCACGTGCTGCCTAATCGGGCCTGTCTTAGATATAGTTTTAAAATTAGGTAAATAGTTTTAAGTTTTACTAATATTAGTTTTAAGATTTGTATTATTACTAACATCTATGATCCTTGTGGTCGAAATAAACGACTTTTTTTAACGTATAACCCAACAACACTTAACTTAGTTATGATGAGTTACCTTACCTTACCTCCGGACTTGCTGAAGTAACCTGAAGGTGTACTTTGGTAACTAATACTGTAACACCTGGACTATTAGAACTAGGTATGCCAAGTTTGGGTTTGTTTTGTTAGTTATGATGAAACAGTCACAAAATAAAAGTTCTTTTCACTTTGTCTCTAGTACCAATAGGTAGCCAAGCTGATATTGGGAAAAATGAAGAACCTCGTATGAACATCTTTATGGGCAGTATCGATATTCACTTACTAGCCACACTGTTTTTCGCTGTAACCAACTGCCTTTATGTGAGCCTCACTTGCCCTCACGCGGTACCCACTTTACTGCACTCCAGTGCACCCACCACCACCTCTGCCACCTACGCCTCCACATCTACCACTGTACCCTATTCCAAGCCTTCGTTCTCCACCTCCGCTACCTCCGCCTCCACCATATACTCTGCTCCCTCCGCCTTAACAATAAACTCCGCTCCCTCCGCCGCCACTAACACGCGCCGTCACTATTCTCTCCGCCTCCAACACAATCTATGGTCGATCCACTTCTGACCCCGCTCTCCCCGTTTCCACTATCTCCGACTGCACCACAAATTCCACTTCTCCGCCTTCACCACAAACTACGCTGCATTCACCTCCGTCTCGTCTCCGTTCTCCGCCTCTGTTTTCTGCACACACACACACACACACACACACACACACGCACGCACACACACACACACACACACACACACACACACACACATACAAACACAAACACCCGAGACCCGCACGCACGCACGCACATGCACACGCACACACACGCACGCTCGCGCGCTCTCACATAAACACACGCACACACACGCACACATACACACACACGTACACACAAACAGACACAAACACACATACACACACACGCGCGCGTGCACACATACAAATACGCGCGCGCGCTCGCACACACACACCCGCACATACACTCACACGCACGCGCGCGCACGAAAGCACACACGCACGCACACACAAACAACAGTTAACACACGCCGGCACACACTCACACATACATACACACGCACACATACGTACTAAGACATACACCCGCACGCATTCATACACACACACACACACACACACACACACACGCACACGCACGCACACACATACACACGCGCGGTTCGCGCGCGCGCATACACAAGCAGGCAACCGCACAAACACACCTACACTGCTGCACACACACACACATACTCAAAAAAAACTCAACAGTGCACACACTCACATACACGCGCACGCACATGCGTTCACTCGAACACACATGAACGCACATACACCCACACGCATGCGCACACACAAACTCGCACACACACGCATAAAAACACACACGCGAGCACTAAATGTCACCCCCCACCCTTAAGCACACACACACATACTCGAGTGATAAATTAATTTTTAATAAAGTACTATCATCTTCTAATTGATCTATGAAAAATGGACAAAATAACACAAATTCACTCACACGATAATAAAAACTTGAACAAACGTCTTTCCACAATAAAACCTGCCAAATTTTGATCCACAAACTCAGCAGATAAAGCATTTTCTTACCGTATAACTATAACGAAGTAGCCTACTGGGTTCTCTGTCACACACAGAACGCGACGTTGCCGCTTCGTGTTCGAGTACCTATTCGTCAATTATGGCTCCGGATCCACTTAGTCTAAGTAAATGTCGCATATAAATTAAATATACTCTGGATCTAAAAAATCACATTCAGTATGCTTTTTTCGACCGTTGATAGATCAACAAATGTTGGTCAAATCGCTGACGAGTATATTGAAAACCTGTTAGTGCAGATCCACCGACGTCAAACATGGGCATCAAGGATGGAACAAAGTATATCAGTTTGTGCGACGAGGAGCTGAGCAAACACGTCAAATAGGTGGATCAACAATTGTTCTAACTTCTCACTGGATCAAACCGTGAAAAAAAAAAAAAATATATATATATATATATATATATATATATATAATATTATATTATATAAACACTCACGCCTGTCACCCAGAGGGGTAGGCAGAGACTACAGACTTCCATTTGGCACGATCCTGACACACCTCTCTTGCCTCCTTCACATCCATACACCTACGCATACATGCTCGTCGGTTAAGGGTACTCCTAATTTGGGCCGTTTTCAATAAATCGCCAATTTTGTCGATAAATTTTCGCCCTTGTGGATGTCTCTTTCCGACTCTGCCATTCACTTCTGCACCATAAATTTTCTTTGTCACCCTTTCCTCATTCATTCTTTCCACATGACCAAACCACCGAAGCATTCCTTTCTTAATCCTGGTCACAACATCATCTTGCAAACCACACTCTTCTCTTATTACACAATTTCTTACCCTGTCATTCAGATTCAGCCCTGACATACTCCTTAACGACCGCATTTCTACTGCGTTTATTCTACTCTCGTGCTTCTTCTGCCACACCCAACTTTCACTACCATACGTTAAAGTAGGGACAAACACAGCATTGTGAATTGCCATACGTGCCTTTTTCGACACATTTTGACTCTTCACAATAGAGTGCAAGGCCCCATTTACTCTATTTCCCGCATTCACTCGTCGTTCTATACCCTTATCATATCTCCCATCCCTGCTAAATACGCAGCCCAAATATACAAACTCATCTACTTGCTCGATCAACTCCCCTTCTATTCTTATTTCACAAATCGTTTTACTTTCTTCTCTTTCAAAAACCATAACCTTCGTCTTACTTGCGTTCACTTTCATACCCCTTTCTTTTAGTAGTCCGAGTAGACCCCGTTGATCCTAACACAAGCACTAGAGTCCCTATAAAGAGACTCCAATGCCTGTATCAAGCCAGTGCTCAACCCAAATGAGTTCAGTGTTTGCCATAGCAAATCCCTATCCACTCTGTCATAGGCCTTTTCCAAGTCCATGAACGCACAAAAAACCTTTTGTTTTTTGGCCAGAAACTTCTCCGCGATCATGTGCATGGAAAAGACTTGATCTGTACATCCCATTCCCTTTCTAAATCCCGCTTGCACATCCCAAATTTTTCCATCAGTTTCTTTCATGACCATTTCAATCAGTACCATAGCATACAGTTTTACCATAATGCTAAGGAGGCTGATGCCACGGTAGTTTTTACAGTCCTGCTGCTACCCTCTTCCTTTATATACTGGGACTATCACGGCTTTGCACCAGTCTACCGGTACCCGCTTCAGTTCCCAGCATAAATTAAACAAGGTGTGCAGCAGGCCTGCCACCACTTCCTCTCCAGTCCTTAGCATTTCGAGTGAAACTCTATTATATCCGGCAGCCTTAACTGCTTTCATGCTTTTCATTGCTTTCATTATTTCATCTATACTTATCTCGCTACCTCTTTCCTCTTCTTTCGGTGTTTCTACTTCACTTAGTACACACGTTGTCTCCTCACTCATAAACAGGCTTTCAAAATATCCCTTCTATCTCTTTAAACTCAAAACTTCATCATTCAGAATATAGCCATTCTCGTCTCTTATAGCATTCATCATAGGCTGTTTTGAATGTCCTCTGGCAGTTCTTACAAGTTTCCAGAACATTTTAATATTTGCCTGGAAGTTATCCGATATTCTTCTATCATTCTTATCCGTTCTTTCTTGCTTTTTTTTTCAACCACTTCTTTTACTCTCTTATTAAGATGTCTAAAGGCTGCCTTTTTTCTTTCAATATCACCATTCGTACCACTAGAATTAGTAGCCTTTGTTGCTAGTAAATCTAGCCATGCTCTCTTCTTTGCTTCAACTTCCATACGTATCTCATCATCCCACCATAAATATTATTTTTCCTTTCATTCTTTCTCTTACTAACACTACATACTTCGGTAGCTGAATCCACTAAACCTTTCTTTACATTTTGCCATATAACCAAGTCTAACTCCTTCATACATAATTCATCCAAACCACTTATATTTTCTTTCAGTCTACATTTGAACTTGTTTTTATCACTTTCATCTTGTAACCTTTCTGTTCTAATACGCTGTAACGCAGTAGTAGACACAGACGATCGATGGCGCCAACGCCTGAATAGACCATTAATTCGGCATAAAACTAAATAATGATCCGTTCCTACGTTGGAACCCCGGTAAACTCTCGTATCTACCACTACGCCCCTCAATCTTTCATCCACAATTATGAAATCTATCATGCTTCTATCGTCACCTCTTTCCCAAGTATACATGTGAATCCTCTTGTGGCGAAAGCAAGTGTTCGTCACAAAAAGATTCTTTTCCATATATACGGTGAGGAGACTTTCACCATTCTCATTTATACTTTCATCACCAAACGTTCCCAATATCCTTTCATAACCAAGCCTCCTGACCCCAACCCGTTCCATTAAAATCTGCTAGCATAATAATATTTTCATTTCCCTTACACTTCATTAACACCATCCTTACCATTTCCCAAAACTGCTCTCGGATATAAGTGGGCTTAGACATGTCTGGGGCGTAGACCCCTAACACAAACAACTTCTTTAAGCCCACTTTCATTCGTATCCATAGCAGTCTTGGGCTTACACATTCATACTCTTTCACACATTGGCCGATTCTTTCTGAAAGGGTTAGGTTAGGTTAGGTTAGGTTCCCCCCCGAACGGGTTCCCGCCTTGTCGTGGCGGGGGGCTTAGTAGCCGTGGCTTGGTCTCCCACGGTGAACAAAGAGGAACCCACGTGGCTGGCCCGAGGTGAAGGGCCGGCCTGAGGTGGCCACTCCGAGCGGGCTTGGGGAGCCCACTTCGGATGTGTGCTGGTGGACTGCAGCGAGTTGGGACTCCGCACCCTCTACCGCTGCAGCCGAGGTGGAGTCGCGGAGGAAGAGGAGTGTTGGTATGGCGATGCGCCACTCGCCCTATCCTCCGCGACTCAAACGGGGCCGCACCGTTGATGCGGTGGTGATGGGGCTGCGGGGGGAGAGGATTGTCGGTATTGCGAGGCGCCGCTCTCCCTATCCTCCGCAGCCGAATCTTGGTTGGCGGCGGAGCCATAGACCAGATCCGCCGCTGGGGTCGGGAAGGCTAGTACTTCTAAGTGCTCGTTTTTCCTGGCCCCATGGCCTTCGCGCATCGGACGCGGGGCGTCTGTTGCGCAGATGCAATTGGAGGCCGTGGAGGAAGGCGTGCCATGTGTTCTGGTGCGCCTTACTTGGGAAGGTGAACAGGGAGGAATATTCCTCTCCCGAGGAGGTGCTGCCGTGGGGCGGCAGTCGCTGGTAGGGCCGCGGAAGTGTGCGAAAGCGTTTCCGTAGCCCTGCCAATATGCGACGAAGGTGGAACACCATGGGGTTTTAGTCGGTGCGAGTCCGACATAACCCGTCCTTGCCCCCCGCGAGGCGGGTATGCGTAGGCATTTCCCCATGTTAAAAAAAAAATAAAAAAAATAAAAAAAGGTTAGGTTAGGTTAGTTTTTTTTTTTTTTTATGTATTGCTGCTATCCTCTGACATGAGGTCAGAGACATTGTCAGCTTGACATGGACTTTATTTCATGTTTTTTATTTACTTTGTCCTTTTTGTTTTATAGAGGGTGTAGAGGACTCCGGGTTTTCGTTCGGGAGTCCTACTACTCTTAACCTAGTACACGCAATAACATTATATTTTATCGTTTACTTATAAATTCCTCTATATTTAATGCACATACAATTTGTAAATAAATCTTATAATTTTGAATTTGGAGTCAGCGCATTCTCTCTGTATATACATGTATAAACACAAGGAAGCGCCAATTTTATTTCTAAAATGAATACTAAGTCCTAAAGAATAATTGAATTAATAATTAGTTCAGATTACACAAATAGGTAAATAATAACAATAATAATAATCACAACAATAGTCATTAGTCGTAGTTATCATATTAAAAATATTCGTCATATTAAATTATATTAAATTTCCATTATTTACTTTTGTTTATGTTTAGTGACTTGTTTAACTTACATCCTCACAAAATTTAATAAATTTATTTCGAGTCCTGTTTTCAATGAGCAACATGTGTAAATTTTCTTTTATTATCTGAATATCGGTTTCAGACTCGAAATCGTATCTGGCTTTATCAAACCGAGGGCACTGCAGGAGGATGTGCATCACCGTTTCCTCAATTTCAGGTTCACAGACGCATGATGGGCTCTCCTTGCACCGAAACCGATACAGGTACTCGGAGAACCCACCATGTCCGGTCATTGCTTGGATCATCGTCGGAGACAGCGCTGTTTCCCTAATAACCCTGTGGGCTGTCTCAACGTCCGGCAGAAAGGCTTTAGTTATTCTGGCGGTCTCTCCCTCTGTATACCTCCGGTTCCATTCTTTAAGCGTCTCAGATCGAATAAGTCGCTTTACAAAAGAGACTGGGCAAAAGTCATAGTCCGGTTTCTCTTTGCTCGCAGCGCAGGTTAGGTTAGGTTAGGTTAGGTTAGGTTAGGTTAGGTTAGGTTAGGTTAGGTTAGGTTAGGTTAGGTTAGGTTAGGTTAGGTTAGGTTAGGTTAGGTTTTTTTTTATTTTATTTATTTTTTTATTTAATCTTCTACCTCCAACATTATCGGAGACTATTTCAGCTGTTTCTCTTTCATACCAGTTCTCGCTTCTATGCTTCTCGTACTTTCATTCTACATACTAGTTCTTTCTTGCATCCATCGTCTTTCTTTCTACTAAGGGTGGGATTCCCTTCTATCTATTCTTTATTATCTAATCTAACTACATTCTTATTTCTATTCTTTCCTTCTTTTTCCACTGCTGGGCATTATTTCAGGGAAGTAAATGTACACAACCTGATCTATTTTATTCTTGCTACTGCTTACTTGCTAACAATATTTTAATCTACTACAGTATTATGCTTATAAGTAATATACATCAATATATTAATACAGCATACTTTCTTAACTACTTTTATTTCTTACAATTACTTTTCTCGCTAATCTTACGCAATAATCTAGAAATACATTTCTTTGATCACTCTCCATGATATCCTTCACAGTTTCAGCCGTTATTTTGGTTTTCATCTTACTCTCAACTTCAAAACGTTCTATGCCAAAGACGGGGCATTCTAACACTATGTGAGGGATTGACTCGGGTATCGCAGGGTCGCAGATACACGATGGACTCTCCTTGCACTTAAAACGGTTTAAGTACTCGGAGAATCCACCGTGTCCTGTCATCACTTGTGTTTTGTGACTGTCTATTTTAATCTTACGGACAATTCTATATGCATTTACTGCATCCGGGAAAAACATTTTTGTAACTGCGGCCGTTTCACCTGTCTTATATCTATGATTCCATTCGTCAAGCGTTGCCTGGCGAATGCACCGCTTGACGAATGAAACCGGACAAAGGTCGTAATCCGGTTTCTTCTTGGAATTCTTGGCCGCTTCCTTCGCGAGTTGGTCTGCTCGTTCATTGCCTTCAAAACCTGCGTGAGCTTTTATCCAGAACAAGGTGACTACCTTGCCCTGGAGAGATATATCTTTAAGATTTTCTCTGGCTTCTACTGCGATTGGG
>CAJQZP010001263.1:0-30000 GCA_907164705.1 Parnassius apollo
GGTTGTTCCGTCTACAACGACCTTGATGCTCCAATCTGCAAGAAACTTGGTGATCCAATGACACAATTTCTCGGGAAGCCCATAGGAAGGGAGCTTCGAAAGAAGCGCTTTGTGCCAAACCCTATTGAAGGGATCCGCAATGTCAAACTAACGGCCAATGTCTCCCGCTTGGACTCTACTGCCCCCCGCCATTTATGAGTCAGGTTAGGCCAGAAGATCACCAGCTGATCGATCACGATGAATACCTTATTCATCATCCTCATCATCACAGCCCTGCACAAGTCCACTGCTGAACATAGGCCTCCCCCAAGTAATGCCACAAAGCACGGTCCTGAGCCACCTGCATCCATCGACTTCCTGCATATCTTACCAGGTCGTCACTCCATCTAGTGGGGGGTCGCCCTACACTACGCCTACCGGTACGAGGCTGCCACTCGAGAACCTTTCTTCCCATCGGTTATCGGTTCTTCGAGCTATATGGCCGGCCCATTGCCACTTCAGCTTACTAATCCGTTGGGCTATGTCGGTCAATCTGGTTTTACTGCGGATATCCTCATTTCTGAGTCTATCACGCAGAGAAACTCCGAGCATAGCCCTCTCCATAGCTCGCTGAGCGACCTTGAGCGTCCTCATACGGCCAGCAGTGAAGGACCACGTCTCTGATCCGTAAGTCATCACTGGCAACACGCACTGGTTGTACACTTTAGTTTTCAGAGATTGAGGTATACCTGACGAGAAGATATGTCGTAATTTCCCGAACGCTGCCCAGCCGAGTTGAATCCGTCGATTGACCTCTCGGTCGAAGTTGGACTTACCTAGTCGGAATATTTGTCCCAGGTAAACGTACTCGTCAACAACTTCGAGCATAGTGCTTCCAACAACTACCGGCATAGGTGTGACATGGACATTAAACATAATCTTTGTTTTGTCCATGTTCATCTTAAGACCTATCCGTTGGGAGGCACTATTGAGGTCATTGAGCATAGTGCTTAAGTCCTCCAGCGATTCTGCCATAAGGACTATATCGTCGGCAAATCGAAGGTGAGTGATGTACTCGCCATTGATGTTAATACCGTATCCTTTCCAGTCCAGTAGCTTGAAAACGTCTTCCAAAGCAGCGGTGAAGAGTTTCGGGGATATAACGTCACCCTGTCTTACACCTCTCTGCAGTTGGATAGGTTTCGAGCTCTGGTTCTGTACTCGGATAGCCATCGTAGCCCTACTGTACAAACACTTCAGCACTTCGATATACCGACAGTCAACTTGGCACCGCTGAAGGGACTGCAGCACCGCCCAAATTTCGACGGAATCAAAGGCTTTCTCATAGTCCACATACGCCAGGCAAAGTGGCAAATTGTACTCTTCAGTCTTCTGTACAATCTGCCGCAGGGTATGTATGTGGTCTATGGTACTGAAGCCTTTTCGGAAACCGGCTTGTTCGGGAGGCTGGAAGTCGTCGAGTCTGCGTGCGAGACGATTCGTAATGACTCTCGAAAACAGCACGTAGACGCGGCTCAGAAGGGAAATCGGTCTGTAGTTCTTCAAGAGAGCGTTGTCGCCTTTCTTAAAGAACAAGACCACCGCACTTCTGCTCCACGCCTCCGGAGTAGTGCCACCATGGAGGACGGAATTGAAGAGCTTCTGAAGGACTTCAAGTACCGGTGTTCCACCCGCTTTCAGAAGCTCCGCTGTAATTCCATCCTCGCCTGGGGCCCTGCCGTTTTTAAGGTGCTGGAGAGCCATTCTAATCTCGCTTAGACTGACGTCCGGGATATCATCGGAATAGTGTCGGATAAGACTTGCTCTTGGATCGTTACTCACACTTGCGTGTGGCTCCAACGATGATGTGTACAGCTGCCCATAGAACCTCTCAATCTCACTCAAAATCTCAGGTGTCCCGGAAACGATGCTGCCACACTCAGTCTTCAGCCTTGACAGTTGGCTCTTTCTGGCAGACAGATCTCTGGCAAAGACTTTGGAGCCCTGGTTCCGCTCGATCGCTTCTTTAATACGAGCAGTATTAAAGTTGCGTAAGTCTCGCCGCATGCATTTGGAGATCTGTCTGTTCAGTTGCCTGTATGCTGTCAAATCTGTTGACGATTGCAGCCTCATCTCCCGTCTAACAGCCATGAGATTAAGAGTGTGATCGGAGAGTTTTTGTGTTCTTCTGCGGCGGGTCTTGCAGAACTTAGCTCCGACCGCATGGACAGTTTCCACGAGCTTGTCATTCATATCGTCCACTGCATTGCAATCTTGTAGGCACTGAAAGCGGTTGTGTAACTCGAGCTGAAAGTTTTCGGGGTTTTGGATCAGAGCACGAGGGGGACGGAGCGTTGACTTCATTAGACGAGACCTCTCCAACTTAACGTTTAGGTTCAGTGTGCCTCTAACCATTCGGTGATCGCTGCCAGTTTTCACCCTTGCGATCACTGAGACATCACTGAACAGTTGGCGTCTGGTCGTCATAATGAAGTCAATCTCATTTTTTGTCGAACCGTCGGGGCTCGACCAGGTCCACTTCCTGTGGGGCCGCTTCTGGAAGAAAGAGTTCATCATAAAGAGTCCCTCTTTCTCCATAAAGTCGGCCAGCTGCTGGCCCCTTCGGTTCCGTTGCCCTACTCCAAATTTCCCTAACCTCAGCTCACCGCTTTCTCTTGTGCCTAGTTTTGCGTTGAAGTCTCCCATCAACACCGTGTAGTGGGTTTTGGAGGAATGTATGGCTTTGGAAATATCCTCATACATTTCCTCCACCTCCTCATCGGAATGTGCCGACGTTGGTGCGTAAACCTGTATGACCTTCAGCGAATACCGTTTGGTGATTCTGAGTATCAGGTACGCGACCCTCGTCGACACACTCTCAATCTGTACAACGTTGTTGACGAGAGACTTGTGGACGATAAATCCGACACCTCCTTGGGACAGATGGTCGCCCTCCCGGTGATAGAACAAGTTGCCGGATTCGAGAATCACCGTGTCCTTCCCCCTCTCTTCGGACCTCGGATAATCCTATAATACTCCAGCGCAACTTGTCTATCTCTTCTTCCAGCTCCAGGATCTTCTCGTCAGTCCTCAGTGTGCGTGCGTTAAATGTTGCCAGGTCGAGTCGTCGTAGGTGGAAACCGAACCTCCACCGGAGATTCTTAGCCCCCCCTGCCCCGCCGTTACCATGGTCGCCACCGTAGCCAGGAATAGCGGGGCCGCCGGGGACTGGGGGCCGTCTATTTGTGTAATTGTTCATGGGGGGTATATTGCCATAGTTGCCACGCTTGGCGAGCGGGTTGGCAACCGCAGTTTTTTTTTTGTCGTACAGTTGCTGTTATCAGGAAGATGCTGCTGCCCATCTCCTGTCTGTCTCCCTCTGTCGCCTCTTACGACACCCACGGGAAGATATGGGGTAGTGGATATTCTTAACCGCCACTACACGGCAATACCTTAATTATATAAAAAGAATACCTTATTGGCAGTCACTAATCAGCTGGTGGTTCTCAAGGTACAGGTTCTTAGCAAGCAGTTCTTAGCATCAAGTGTCATATTACTCTAAAAGATGCAGGAGTGTGTACAAGCTTGATTGTGAATGTGGTCTGTCTTATATAGGACAAACAAAAAGATCAATTAGAACCCACGTAAAAGAACATATAGCTGATGTGAAGCATCAACGTTCGGGGAAGTCTGCGGTGTGTGATCATATCCCAGATGGCCCTAACCATTATATCAGATTTGATAGACCACAAATCCTCGCGAAAGAACATCGATTCCTACCAAGGATGATACGTGAGGCTATATAAATTAAAAAACATCCTAATTTCAATAGAGAAGGAGGCTGGGTACTACCACCTGCTTGGGACCCTATAATCAATAAAATTAAAACTAAACCCAAGCATACCACTGCAAGACCTCAAGACATAGTCAGTTCACTTTGTATAGATCGGACCGTAAACAATAATTAAAAAAGCTGAAGGTACTCCGAGTTCAACAATGACATCGGGACATCAGTCACCTCAGTCTTCCGTGACCATGGGTGCTAAAAAGCACCCGAAACATCGAGATTTAAAAATAAAAATAATTCAAATTCAAATTAAACGCGATTAAATCCGTAAAAGTAGTTTTAATCAATGTGTAGTGTTCGCGTTAATATAAGAAATCATTATTGTTTTTGCTAGTTATTCTATTTTATGTACGTTTTTGTTTAACTGTATCTCACCAATTTAAAGATTTTTGTACGCCATCTTTAAAAGCAATTTTTAAAAGTTTTTTTTCATTAGATCAATAATACAACAAATGACACAAAATACAGGTTTTTGTCATTTTTAATTATTGTAAATCACGTGAGAATATAAACACTGTTCGGTAAAAAACGCTTTCTAATAGCATACTTGTACGGTCCTTTTCTATAGTAAGCAGAAAGTATGCGCAGTCAGTTATAGATTGATATTTACGGCTGAGTTGCGCGCAGCTGAGTCCTCCATTACCACATTAAATACTCGTAGTACGCGCGCAATGCTTCTCAGTCATACATCTACGTTTGCTCCAATTTTTTTTAATTTTAAAGTCCGGCAAACGTAAAATATGATCCGTTTTCTTAAGTACTACTCTGTAACACCGTATTTAAAATTATGCTACCTAACAGTGCAATTACTAATATCAACTTACCTGTTTGTGCAGGCCAACCCGGTACAAGGGACCAGAAAAAGTTAGTCAGCCCAACTATTGCATATTGTGTATGTGATTTTTATTGAGTCTTAGTTCATTTGGGAAACATGTTGGGAAAAATAACTTTCAAAAATTTAAATTTATAACACATGAAGATATTTTTAAACAATCATATTGATATATGTATAGAAAATCCAATTGATATATTATGTTTAGAAACACAATTTATTTGATAAATAAAATATTTTCATACGGTTAACATATGGTTAAAGGTCGAACCTACTTCGGATCCTCTACTAAAAGAACATTCAGTCGAATCCTCCTCTTCTTCTTAAATAAAAGCTATTAAAGAAAATATTTCGAAAGAAATTCATTTGAAAGTTCAACGAAGTTTACGACAGACATTAGAAATCACCAGTAAGTTTTGATATGGACAGCAAATCTACAGTTTCATTCATAATTAAGCATAGCAAAGTTATATGTTTATTTTGCTCATGTTATGAAATTGTATATTTTATTTACAACTTTTATTTATTTCTATAAAATTCAGAAGAAGATTTCACAAAATTAACATTTTTCCGCCATAAGAAGTTTTATGCTTAGGTGTCAAAGCCATTTTTCTTCGAAATTGTTTTAGTCACAACGTATTCGTTATGCCTGTATTATTCTGTTTTACATGTAATAAAAAGATGATTTATGAAATCGTCGTTTTATTAAAGTTTTTTTATAAATATAAAAAAAATTAGGTACTATTTTTAGTAAACTATTAAGAGTGACCACCTGACTGTTCCGTAATTGTTATAGATATTTTTCCAGGTAGTAGAGTCAGCTATGTTTTGAAGTTTCTAGGTATGACAGAATTTGTAATGAAGGTATTCTCAGTAGATTTCAAATTAACCGACATAACCTAACGGACCAGTACGACGATATATATCTGTCTGTCGATTCGTCGAACTAGGTGGCTATAGGCCACCTAGTTCGACGAATCGACAATTGTTGACAATAAAATATTTTCAAGTGGCAACCTTTTATCAGTATCAGGCATGCAGGATGGCTGGCGACTGAGCCATAGACTAGATCCGCCGTTAGGATCACAAAGGTTGGTCTTCAGATTGCTTAATTTTCCTTCTTACGCATAACGGGCTCTAGGGAGACCGCTGTTCACCTTTTAGAGGCTGTGGGAGAAGGCGCGCCTAGAGTTCTGGTGCACCTTAACTAAGAAGGAAAAGGGAGAGGTGTTCACCTTACCTAAGTAGGGGCTGCCATGGGGTGGCTGATGCTCGTGGGGCTGGGGGTATATGCTAATGCGTTCCGGTGGCCCTGCCAAGGGCGAAGGCAAAGGTGGAACACCGTGGAGTTTAAGTCGGTTCAAGTCCGACACAACCCGCCTTTGCCCTATTGAGTATGGTATGCGTAAATATTTCCCCATGTAAAAATAATAATACATGCAGCAAGGCAGGTGTTCGTTGGGGAAGGCCTATGTCTGCAGTGGAAATGTAAAATACTGTTATATTGCCACATCAGTAGATAAACGGATTCACCCCCTTAAAACATACGTAAACACGATACCATTTCATCTTAGATAATCAAGCCGAAAAAAATGAAAACGTTTCAAAGCAGGATAATAGTATAGTATGTAATAAATAAGTTTTGACAATATTTTGTATATGCCTTAAGATAGCGGTGGTAGCTCAGATGGTTAACGCTCGCTGTAAATATAAAAGAACGCGAGTAACCCGGGTTCGATCCCTGCCGGCAACAATGAAATTGTTAATTTCAATTTATAAGTGCTGATTTACCACGTGCTCGGCGGTGATGGAAAACATCGTGAGGAATCCTGCATGTCTGAGGAATAAGAAAAAATACTTCGAAGACATATGAAGTTCGCCAACACGCATTGGGGCAGCGCGGCGGACAATTCCTTCGCCTGAAACCCTCTCAGAAATGAGGGGGAGGCCTCTTGCCAGCAGTGGGACGTATATAGGCTGTAAATTTACTTTAATTTACTTTTTGTCATAAGTGGTTGGAAAATAAATGAAAAACTAAGTTGGTGACACCGATAAATTTATTTATTTTTCAGTTATGATTAAACTTGAAAAAATTAAAAAAAATACATAAGTATGTATTGACTATGTAAATAAGATCCAGGCGATAGAAGGAAACAAAAAGATGTGTTAGGGAGAAGAAAATTCCAGATAACAAATCAAAATAATAAAAACAGTGATTACCGACCAACTCGCTATGCATAACTATAGTGCATGCATGCAGTAACTATAGTAACCCCCCCCCCCCATAGGCAGGCAATTTATGCGGGAGTTTGTTCAACAGTGGCCTTCTATAGGCTATTAAGGAAGAAATGATGGATTTAAATAGTTATTAATATGTCAATTAGAAGTTTGAGTTCATGTAAATACCTAAACGTTGTACATACACGTATCCAAAAGGATTATTCTTTCCAACTGATCAAACTACACTAAATCCTCAACTAGAGTTTTGCTTCAACTTTGTGAGATAGCGTGAAATCCCTCAGTAGTCAGTATTACTAACTATGTTCTAGTAGTGTGGTCACTGCTGATCCGAGCTTTACAATAGAAGTAGTACTGTTTGGCAAATTGTAGTGGAAAAAGTAATTGCAATAGATAATAGCACTTACATTTAATTCAATAAAAAAAAGAAAAAAAAATTACATTTGCTGAAAAATATATAGGACTTATAACCATGCTATTTTAAGTTATAATAACACGTAAACGAGCAACCTGAGTTCGACTCAGCCAATTGCCGACATCTCTGGTATTCACGTGCTTTTTAGTTCTTCACTGCAAAAAGGATCCAGCACACCTTATCTCCTTCTTTCCGAAATCTATCACCAGAATATAACGACCGCCTTCAGTTTTTGGGAGTTAAAACATCCTCAAATCTGAACTTTGGTGGGTTAATTGAGTTCAAGGCCTAAGCAGCTGAAAAGAAGCTAGGTGTCCTTGCAAAGATACGGCAATACTTCACGCCGGGATAGCTGCGTACTTTATATTAAGTGCAAGTCCGGTCGTGCATGGAGTATTGCTGTCATATATGGGCTGGTGTAGCAAAATACCTCCTAGCAGCTTTGAACTCAATGGAAAGTCGTTCTAAGAGGCTTTTAGGTGACCCAAATTGGGTTAAAACCAATCTTACTAGCTTCGAACACAAGCGCAAGTAAGTAGCCAGCGTTTCAGTTTCCAACAGGAAGCATTTCGTAGAGTGTGCGCAGGAATTAGATAATTTAATTCCTCCCTCTCCCTTCCTCCATCGGACACCAAGACGTTAGGTCTCACCAGTCTCCACCGTTTCGTTGTTGACTTACCATGCATTCAAATCAAACGGTCTGCTACGTTCTTCATCATACGTACAGCAAGTGGGTGGAATAATTTCCCAGCGTTTGACTTTCCATCTGATTACAGTGAGAGTACTTCGAGGCAAGAGAGAACAGGCTTTTGTTAAGTCAGTGCGCTTCACCATTTCAGGCTTCATCACCACTTACCATCAGGTGGAATTATAGTAAAACACTGTCTTAGAATAATAATAAAAAATGTTTAATTATTATGTAAAGGAAACTAGAACTTATGAGTACGATGTAGTGAAAGGTTAAACATGGCCATTTTTATATTTTTTATTTTTATATACTTTTTCCTTCAGATAACTTTCAGATAACAGGTTACTCGCTTTACTTAATACAAGGCACTCTACCTTAGTCCTCATGTGCGACAAGGCATTTTTATTTTTAATGTGGCCGTGAAAGGAAAAGGGGAGATCTCCCGCCGGGCAAGGTGTAATGCCCGGGGAGCGGCCGACACTCCGTGTGATAATTCGGAGATGTTCTATATATACTGTTTATGATTCGGAATGTTGATAGCGCGATTTAGGCTTCGGTGTGTTTTCGCTTGTGGCGGCGACGGCAGCGCCGCTACATCACCCCCTGCTCAGACCGGAGGTCGTTAGTGCAGCCTTGTTGCCGACGAATGTGCAAGTGCCAGTGGATTGCCTTGTAGTCTGCGGTGAGTAGAGAAGAAGGCAAGTAATCTGCGAGAGTGCCGTGAAGCAGAGGCGAGCAGTAAGGCTCAGAACCGTGCCGAACACTGTAGCGCAGAGAGAGTAGCTTGAAGGAACAGGAAGCATTATTATTCCAGTGCTGCGATGAACCTTGTGAAGCTAGATGGCTTGCAGGATATGAAGACTGCAGACGATATCTGCTCGGGAGCGAATGGGTGGGGTATTCTATGACGATGATGAAGCTTGTAGTTTCCGAAGGTTGTTGTCTGTGGCCGTGAAAGGAAAAGGGGAGATCTCCCCGCCGGGCAAGGTGTAATGCCCGGGGAGCGGCCGACACTCCGTGTGATAATTCGGAGATGTTCTATATATACTGTTTATGATTCGGAATGTTAATAGCGCGATTTAGGCTTCGGTGTGTTTTCGCTTGTGGCGGCGACGGCAGCGCCGCTACATTAATCTAAGATAAAAGTGTATGTTTATATTGTCCACTGTATCTACTTACCATTAGATGGACTGTGTGCTCATTTGTCACCATTATTCTTTAAAACAAAACATTGTATGGTACTACATTTTACTATATATATATATATATATATATATATATATATATATATATATATATACATAGTTGAGATAGAACGAATTAGATCCAAAATAAATTTCTTTCTTTCTTTCTTTCTTCTGAAACAAGTATACCAGTTTATATCCAAATCACAAAACTGAAAATGAAGTTTTACCAAATGTGCTGTCACTCGCAAGTATAAATTATTATTTATTGTTATAAACTTTATAACTTAGGTAAAAAAAGGGCAGACTTTGTGCCTATTAGCATACTTCATTAGCATACTATAATTTATTCTTTGACGTTATGAATAAATTGACGAAGATATTATTTTGTTTTAAACGAATAAAAAATTGAACATAAAATTAGTAATGTTAGGTAATATTTCTCTTAGCCAATTTCACGTTTCTGTTACTAGGACTTACATTACTTATAGTGGTTTTTACTAACAGCAAACATGCTGTAAGTAAAAATGACTACAAACTTTATGAATAGAAAAAATAGGGCGTTTTCAATATTTGCAATAGAATCTATTATATAAAAAAGAGTCGAAATATTTCGAACTTTCAATACTAACATTGTCTAAATTGTCAATTTTGTGCTGTGTTCATTTTAGTCGATTAAAAAAAACTGAGTTGATTATCTTCATTGATTTAATTAAATAATATTTCAGATTTCACATAATATGTTAAACACTACTGTGAAGGATTTAAAGTTACGGCCTATATACGTCCCACTACTGGGCATATAACTGTGAAGTATTTAGTGCCGTTTAAATAACAGTTATTTTTTTTGTATTCGAACATAAGTAATAAAGATGTTACCTGAGTAAATAAATAATTTCACAGGGAAATAACAAAGAGTATAGAATAAACAAGCCAGTTCCTATTCAATTACCTAATGGTCTCATATATTTGTAAAGAAAACACAGCCATAGTATTCTGTTCCCTAAAACAAAGGCAATATACCACCGTCTCAGCAAAGCGTGTCTCCGGACTGGTGAATAGTGTGCACAATTTACTGGACCTCATAAAAGAGGTTGTTGGGAACAATGCATGGCATTCAGCCAATTTCACGTGTGCGGTCTCCAAATTATCATATGTCACCGTTCTGTACCGGGATGGAAAATATTATGAGTTTTTATGGCTAAGATCTCCACTTAGTTAATTTAAAAGAAGCACACATATATTTATATTAATTTATTTCATAATTTATTCACTACAGCCTATAATAAGACCGGTATAATTAAGATAAGAACATAGGCATCCACATAGATTGCCTCAGAGGAGAATATTTGGCATAAGTGTGACGCTTGGCACGCGTGTTGGCAACCGCCTTTTACATTAATTTTGATTTATTATCAAGAAAATGCTGCTTCCCCTCCCCTGTTATATTTTCTTAGGTCACCTTTTGCGAGAACCTCGGTATGATAATATGGCGTACTCCTCTATACGCACACTACTACTATGCTTGCTTTTACTATATTCTTGGTTTCGTATCAGGACTTAAATTAGATTTTTAGAGAATGTTTTATTTATTTATTATTATATGTACCGTAAAGTGGCGGTGTAAGAATAACTACTACCCCTTATCATCGCGTGAGTGTCGTAAGAGGTGAAAGAAGAAAACTAATCAGTAGGTGAGCAGCAGAATCTTCCTTATAATGACTAAAAATAAAAACTGCGATTGTCAATCCGACTGCCAAGCATCGCAACCCCCCTTATGAAAATACAATACAATATAATATACCCTCTATTGAACACTAAGAAAACAACATAACAAGAAACAAATAAAGAGAAAACAAAAAGCGGTCTTATTGCTATGCAGCAATTTCTTCCAAACAACCTAAATAGGAAATAAAAATAAGTGAAAAGTTAATTAAAAATAAGTTAATTAAAAATATCGCTTATGAAGAAATTTATAGGGGAAGTCTATGTTTGCAGTGGACTTTTATTGGCTGTAACGGTATCACTAACTTCCTTTTTACCCTATTTATCAATTCGTAAAAGCCCAATGCTGGACAAAAGCATTTTCTGAATGACGATTGCAGTACGCGGCGTCTCTTATCTTTAAAATTTTCATTTTTTATTTTTTATTTTACGTCTGGCGTGTCCGAGATGGGTATACTGTTGCCTGTTGGAAACAATTAGATCTTTCCGGCATTTTCCGTTACGACACCTATAGTAGGAAATTTGGGTGATAAATTTTCGTAAGCTGCAACCACACAATTATTATTTTCCATCCATTCACCCATCACAGCCTATAAAATCCACTGCTGCACATATCTCTCCCTCATATTTTGCCTCATCCTCATATTGCCATAGTTGCCACGCATGGCAAGCTGGTTAGCAGCTGCAGTTTTTTATTATTTTGAGTTATTATAAAGAAAATGCTGCTGCCCATCTCCTGATTTATTTTTCCTATGTCATAACACCCTCGGAACGATATGGTCTAGTGGATATTCTTACACCGCCGGTTCATGGTTATTATTATTTCACGGTCGTTATTATTATTTTACGCCTTTCACAATTATGGACTTTCAACTCTAAACGTATTGTGATTATCCCCATGTATATGACACGGTATACGGATATATTATATATGGATCAATTTTAATATATTAATGGATAAATTATATACACTGTAAACATTATAAACCAAATTATTAGACCCACATCAATTATTGATGTGGATGTGATTTTTACTGCGTGCTAATTTTTTGTTCATTGAAATTTCGTCAGAACTGTAAGTTTACAGCCTTAATAATAGAAACAGAGAAACTTCGAAATGTACACATTCAGAAACGTCATTCCGCAGCTGTTTTATGAGTTGATCATAAGTGGGAATTATTTTTTAGTAAACGGATTTAATTACAGACTTGTGGCGGTGCTGTCATCGCGCTGCAAGCGAAACATAACGAAGCCTAAATCACGCTATCAACATTCCGAATCATAAACAGCATATATAGAACATCTCCGAACTATCACACGGAGTGTCGGCCGCTCCCCGGGCAGAACACCTTGCCCGGCGGGAGATCTCCCCTTTTCCTTCCTTCCACGGCCACAGTGGTGACCCCAACGTGATCTGAACACGCAACCAAACACCTTCGAAAACTACAACTTCAAGCCTTCGTCATTATCCTCAAGAACCCCTACCATTCACTACTGAGAATCGTCTTCTGCAGTCTTCAGTTCCTGCAAGCCAGTCCAACTTGTATTCATCTCGACTTACCGCAGATTTATAAGGCAGACTTCTGGCACTTGCTCCGGCACATCGTTCTCACCGGCATCACTTGCCAGTGCGTAGTACGGCATGCATTACACATCGGCATATCATTCGCACCGGTGTCACTTGCCCTTACGCACACAGCATGCATTCCCCACCGGCATCAAGGATGCACCGGCAATCGGACTGCACTACCGACCTCTGGTCTGAGCAGTGGGGTGATGTGGCGGCGCTGTCATTGCGCTGCAAGCGAAATATACCGAAGCCTAAATCACGCTATCAACATTCCGAATCATAAACAGCATATATAGAACATCTCCGAACTATCACACGGATTGTCGGCCGCTCCCCGGGCAGAACACCTTGCCCGGCGGGAGATCTCCCCTTTTCCTTCCTTCTACGGCCACAGTAGTGACCCCGACGTGATCTGAACACGCAACCAAATACCTTCGGAAACTACAACTTCAAGCCTTCGTCATTATCCTCAAGAACCCCTACCATTCACTACTGAGAATCGTCTTCTGCAGTCTTCAGTTCCTGCAAGCCAGTCCAACTTGTATTCATCTCGACTCACCGCAGATTTATAAGGCAGACTTCTGGCACTTGCTCCGGCACATCGTTCTCACCGGCATCACTTGCCAGTGCGTAGTACGGCATGCATTACACATCGGCATATCATTCGCACCGGTGTCACTTGCCCTTACGCACACAGCATGCATTCCCCACCGGCATCAAGGATGTACCGGCAACGGACTGCACTACCGACCTCTGGTCTGAGCAGGGGGTGATGTGGCGGCGCTGTCATCGCGCTGCAAGCGAAAACACACCGAAGCCTAAATCACGCTATCAACATTCCGAATCATAAACAGCATCATCTCCGAACTATCACACGGAGTGTCGGCCGCTCCCCGGGCAGAACACCTTGCCCGGCGGGAGATCTCCCCTTTTCCTTCCTTCCACGGCCACAGACTCTCCCAAGTCTACTGCTGATAATAGGTGGACACGCCGTTAGGTCGCTCCCCTTTCCTTATCTTAAATAGTCTATTTTACCTCGAGAATTGTTTGTATTGCCCTTGTGGTTGTAACCTATGAATACGCCGGACTCGTCGTGGAACTCTAGTCGAGTGCATACGCTTTTGTCGCCCACCGCTCCTCCGAGGCAAGTGCGACATGCATGTGTCATCGATGCACCGCTCTGTGTGTCCGAACCACTTATGCCGTCTACATGTACGCGCACCAAATGGTGATGAATTCGCGAACCATCATCACTCAATCTGCAAATCGCACCGCACGACGCTGAACGCTTGATTCGCGTCTGCTGCAGGAAGAGCCGCGTTTTCCTGTCGCGTGCCCCATATTTATGTAGTGAAATGTTGTAAGACGCTACAGAACCGTTACTTGCAAAACTGTGCGATACCATCAACAAGACTTTTCGGTAATTTTGTCAATTGAGTACGTATCACTGCATCACAGCTGTTGACGTGTGGATCGCCACACTGTCTCGCATTCGAAGATCGAATGTAAGCACTTTAAAGATTTATGAACATGCAATCACGCGCTGGTCCTTAGATCTTATCTATTTAAATTGAATCAGCCTTAATCGGGGGTCTGAGCTATCGGAAGAGAGTACCTAATAGCCTCAACACGTGGTCGATCAACATATACCAGATTTTTCTGGTCACTTTTCCCCGTACTCACCACTAGTTTTGGTTTCCTCAAGCTGCATATTCTTACAAAATTTGTGACAACGATTTCTGTTATTTTATTTCTGTTGTGGCCTATTAGAGAAGAATCTACCACTGAAGAGGACATTGGCTCATAGGGAAGATATTTATCATATTACCACGCAAGGAAAACCTTTTGGCTACTGCAGTTTTTTTATAAATATTGAAATGTCATCAGGAATATGCTTCATCCTTCTGTTTTAATTTCTCTCTGTCGCTTCTTATGACACTCATTAGACAATTTGGGTTAACTAACTTGACTGTCCCGTTGGTCTAATGGTTCTTAAAGCAGTTGCTGATCAAGAGGTCCTGGTTTTTAATCTTGAAGTTTTAAGGTTTTTTTGTCAAGGAATTCTCAGTAAAGCCAACCTTTGGTTTTGCACCTGATTTCTCTGCGGTCATGTTGGATAACCGTTCCATTGGTTTACGATTGGGAGAGAATCGAGAGCGCACCTTTGCTTGCATATACATTCGAGCACTATAACCCAATCCTGCGCAAATGGCTAGTTTCTGTTGACACTAGCTACCGTGACCGAAGCTTGGTCTGGAGTACATTATATAAGTTAAAAATTATCTTTTACTGCCACTAGACAGCAGTAACATGGATCAATTAACATGTATTACAAGTTTAGAATACCATCAGTATGTGACAAATGAACATAATTTCATACTTTGAATGAGCAGAGACTTAAAAGTAAAAGCAAACACATCAGCAGCGCTTCCTTCTGTATTATTGCAACTACGCTAAAGAAATAGACTTTTTTCCCTCACATTGTGAGCCTTTATAAGCGCCATCGTGACCTATTTCACTAACTACGATCTACCGTCTTCTAACTACGATACATTAAAGTCTTTTGAATCATATACGACATTAAATAGGGAGCAAGATTTTAGAAACAATATGTTCTCCTATTTTCAAGTTTCTATCTTAAATCTCTTAATATAAGAAGCAAATTATCAATTAGATCTGATGAATATACCATAATGAAGAGTGTTTTATATATTTAACAAAATTCAAGCATTCAAAATCCGTAAATAATATATATATATATATATATATATATATATATATATATATATATATATGTGTGTGTGTGTGTTTGTGTGTGTGTGTGTGTAATATGTATATACATATATACGTAATAGTTAGACTTTCAATGCCTGAATTTTATATTATTTTGAATATAATTTCATATTATATAAAATAATAGCAGTAAATCTTTTTTAGGCAATACCGTTTTATTGTGTAACCATTCTTAAATCAACTAACTAATCAACTAATAGCATACACAAAATTTTATCAACATCAGTCGTCATTTAGGAGTTCAGTCACATACACACTAACAGAAAAATTACATATAAATATTTGTTCTTTGTTTATTTTTTTAAAGTGTAAGAAGGAATATACGAACTGCTTACTGACGGCCAAGCCACTCTTTCTTTCCCTATGAGTTCCACTTTGTTTTATTATTTAAACAGCACGTTTAGAGATGGCCTTTGCACTGGACTTTAAAAAGGTTGCTCTAAATCAATTATTTGTAGTGCTATTTTCGACGCCTTCAATCAAAGACTAATTGATAAATAATAAATAAATTATGTCAGACACATGTTTGAGAGGAAATTTCTTGAAATGAAATGAAATATAATTATTTTTGGTCATAAGAAGTTCCAATTTCTCCGAATCAACCCTAAAAGATGCGGTAAAGGAAAAAAACTAATAATGTTAAAAATTGTATACCTGGGGATATATTTTGTGTAATTACTTAGAGTATTGTTACAACATACTTTATAAAAAAAGTATAAATAATAGACCCATCAGTAACCGTAACATTTTCTATGATATATTTTTAAATTACGTTAACATTTGGAGCGCATCACAAATACTTATTTACAAGTATATTAATTTCAACTAGATCAAATTTCGTTCACTTTGGTCACCTCTCAACGGAGACCAGTGATCTACGCAGATCAGAATTATAGTGCTTGAGTGTATGCGCAAGCACAGGTGAGCCCTTTATTCTCTCACTCTCATAATTCTATGGAACGGCAATCCGACACAAACGGTGAGAGATCAGACGGGATAAAATACCGCCACTATTGGTAGTAATTGGCTATTATAGCTTAAAGAAGTAAAGATAAATGTAACAAAATCTTAACAAACAAAACTTTGAATTGGTTGTCACATTTGAAGACTAAGATGAAAGACCTGTCCAGATGTATTCCCTTAAAACTTTACGTTTTTTTAAATCCCTGTAAGTTTGTAGCTGGTTCTTCCCAGAACAGAGATTTTTTCCCAACCAATGGTAAAAGAAAATTGTTATATTCTATTCTATAATATGTTATTGCACACACCTTTAAAAATATATCTGGAAAAAATACGACAAAAAGTTTGTTTTAAATAATTGTTGTATTTCAACAAAGTACACATTAGCAACCGTGATTCTGCTTTTGTTTAATTTCCGCGGAGAATTTACGTTTAAAAATCTACACCCAACAAATCGTATCATATATGAAAGTACATTTAATATGTGACTGAAAATTGGAAAACCGCAGTAAACGATGAAGTGAACTAAATTTAAATTTCCGCTCTAGATACAAAAAAAAAAAAACTCACTAAATTTATGTCGGCTTGGCCTTTTTTACTAGCCAGTACGCTTGATGATTTCTGATATTCATATTTTAGTTCCTTAACAAAGAAAGATATTTAAGTTTTATGATTTTTTAACTTCTTCTTTTATTATGATTTTTAACTAGGATTTTCTCATGTAACGGGGAGGTAGTTCACACACATAAATTTCACAAAAGCAAACATCCCGACTCAAACAATTATTTGCGGATCATACGAATGCTTGTTCCGTACGGGCTTCGAACGAGAAGCCCTCAGCGCTTCAACTCATTGCTAAGCTAATGCGCACCAAAAAATAACACATAAAAACATGGAGGTTTCTTTTTCTAAAAATTGGTTGACCCTGCAGGCCATCCCTGGAACTTTCCGCTAATTTCAAATACAAAGCTCTCCAAATTTCACAAAATTATGTTGCGAAATCTCGAATTTAAGTTAAAAAAAAAAAACGTTTTTTTTTTAATTCTTTCTCCTTCGATATCTCCCAAACAAATGAATCGATTATTGTTTTCCAAACGGTATTCGACGTTATTTCTTGAGATTGAGAGCTCATTAGTTCCTGAAATCGATCCGTAAAGCCGTTGAAAAGTTATTCCAAAAAAAAAAGTTTTTTAAAATTTTTGTTTTTGAGATTTATCAAAATCTACTCGTCCAAATCAATTCATATTAACACCAAATCTATTCCAAATTTAGTCTTTAGAACGCCACAAACCACATCTCAATCGATCAAGACATTCAAAAGTTATGAAAGGTATACTTACACGTACTACGTTATTACAACTACTTACGTACACACACGCACACGCACATACATACATACATCCGTACGGGTGTCCACGTGAAATTAGTCAGAATAGCTTCTTGGGATCTCAAAACGTCGAGATCTGATGAAAACTCGATTTTTTGAAAAACGGGTTGAAACCAATAACTTCCCCATTTTTGAAAATTTTCAGTTTTATTAGCGGGAAGTTAAAAATGATTTTCTCGATTCCAATTCGAGCCGTAGCTGTAAGAAATTCTACAAAGCCCGGGCTTAAACTACACGTATACATTCTAATTTTATTAGGTCGTTACTACATCTAGCGACAGGCCCCTGCATTAACTTACAGCATTTCGAAAAAGCTGGTTTCCAAAAAAGACTAGTACTAACCAAATTCACACCCTTCGATAAATTGTATAGAATGTAGACGAGTAGTAATCTTCCTTTTTTATATGGGCTATGAAAAATCTTGGAATTTGAGCTATGCTACAGTCCCAAACTTTAAATTAATACCTATTTATTTGAAAATTTCTGTAAATAACTTCCTTAAATCTTTTCAATTACCTATCTCGTTTTTATATTTTTTTTTAAATGCATGAAGGTATTTTATATGCATTATTTCTACATGGATAAACATTCAGACACGCAAACATACATAATGGCCATAGAACAAATGTTGCGAGATTCGAAACCGCGGCATTTTAGGGCCAACGCCTAAACACTGCCCTACGGAGCTTATAAATCTTGATTATATTTTGTGCATTGAGCAAAATTCGATTTCTGTTTTTTTACAATTCCGTCAATTCAAAGTTTGTCCGAAATGAGTCGTCTTTATATATATTGAAAAGTCCATCCATTAATTTATATTAATATATAATTATTATTTTTTGACATTTCCTGTGTTTCGATGATTGCACTAAATAATTTTCTGTTTAATAATATTTTTGACTATTTTGAATTAATAATCATACTGACATAAATACAATTTAAACAATGGTTGCATATAATAATATATTTTGATATAAATATTTTTTAAATAATAAACTATAATGACAAACGTACTGTACGGTCCATCTCATAATAATGTTACGCGCTCCAGTCAACGATACACTAGCGCCATCTAGTGTCAGGAACGAGAGCGAGGGGAGCATTGAGAAAATGACATCACAAATTACTCAACCGACAGCGCCTAGTCGAACCTCGAACGCTCGGTACCTTGCCCGTGTTTACTTGAACATTCTGGATATTTCTTTGCTAATTTAAATATATAGGCGCTGCAAGACGCGATTGAAGTAGTGTTGATTTGGGCGAAACAAGCGAAGCTTCGGAGTGGAATTAAGTGAATTAGTGTCTTTAAATTATTAGTGTTTTAACTTTAATTGTGTAAAGTAAATTAAAGTGTTAATTTAGGTAATTTTATCGGCAATTTTTATTGTCACGAACCTCAAGCTCGTAACAATAATGCGGTCCATGGACATCTGCAATGCACTTAAAAAAAGAGAGCCATAGACGTGGAGCCACCTCCGAGGACTAAGGAAGAATGCTTCACAGCCTCTGACTATACTTTCCCTTCCCTGCAGACCAAACTACAGCAGTGCAGGTGTTAATGTTTGGCGGCAGAAAAAGGAAAGAGATTGGTACCTATCCAGATGTAATCCTAATCAGGAAAGAAGTTCTACCACCAAGTGAAGTGATAGTAGTGAAAATAATAAGCGATTTTTTTACCATGCAATATTTGTAAATACAGCTATTGTTGCCGAAATCCTAAGCCCACTCGTAACAAGTCAATCGCTCTAGTTTATATACTTCAAAAGGGTTAGTTTTTATGGTAATGGATGGATATTTAGTAATAATTCAGGAGCTTTTACTGTGTTTGTTGAATCACTTCTTAATTAAAACTTGTATATTTAAAATTTATCGAACATATTATGTATAATTTATTGATACTATGTAATGTTTTATTGATTATTTTATTTTAATTTGAAACGTGGGTAAGATAATGTGTAAATGTATAAATAGTATTGTCAGTTGTGGTTGTTTACACTTAGAGATAGCACGTGTCATTATTAATTGAAACGAGTTCTGAGCATCAGGAGTTACAAACACGTTCTGCTTAGCTCATTTTCTATCAGCTTTTTTTTACATTGGAATATCTTATTTGTTTACGTCGAAAGTATTTCTTAATAATAATGCATTGTGCACTATGCAATACGGATTTTAATGATAGCGTTAAGTGTGGATCGTGTAAAAAGCAACTTTGTTTTGGCTGCTCTAATATAACCGAAATTGGGTATAGAAAGTTGGGTGCTGACCGAAGGGCTGCGTGGAGGTGTTCTTATTGTCGGAACATTCTATGCGCCCCTGCAACGCCAGCGCAAACCACGTCGCCGTCGATCCCTACCAATGATGGGGGTGCTTCGATTGATTTGGTTCTGTAGGAAATACGTGACCTAAAACTACAGCTTCATTGTCTACCAGCACTCATTAATGACGTGAAAATCATTAGGCGTGAAATAGGAGAGCTAAAATTATCCTGTGAATTTAATAGTGAAAAAATAATTAACTGTGAGTCCAGAATAACTGATCTTGAGTCCAGGATACCTAATATGGACCAAATAAAAGTAACATTTGACTCGACCCTCTCTGACATAGTGGCCCTGAAAAAGGAGTTAGCTACTAAAGAACAATGGTCTCGACTTTACAATGTCGAAATAAAAGTAGTTCCCCTAAAAGAGATGAAAATATTTTTTCAATAGTAGATAACATATGCACGCAGGTTGGTTACACGATCCCGAAACATCAAATAAATTACATAGCAAGGGTGCCGACACATTTTGTTAAGGATAAATCTATTATTGTCAACTTCATCAATCGTTACATGAAGGAAGAATTTGTCGCTGCGGCGCGAAGTAAGAAGTTTATGACAGCGAAGGACATTGGGTTGTTTGTGGGTAACGAATAACGGCTGTATGTTAATGATCACATAACACCGTATTCTAAGACCTTGTTATCTAGAACCAAAGCTATTTGTAAAGATAAAGCTTATCAATACGTTTGGGTAAAATATTGTAAAATTCATGTTAGAAAAACCGATACTACGAGGGTTATGATTATCACAAGTGATAGTGATTTAAACAAGTTAGCTTAATCAGCCTACAAACGTATAATTTGCTTAACTTATGTCTCAGCTTAATTACGTATTGCTTAATTGCTTCTACTGTAAATTACATTTGTAATGAAATGTTTAAGACCCCTGCTTTGCCGATGCATCGCTTTTGTTATTCTGTGTTTCTTTCTAAAACTCTTTGTTCGATATATTGCTTTACGCATAATTGGTTCTACCCGCCTTTTCGATATATTTTAGGTAACGGTAAGCATATTGTGCTCGCTCTTTTCGCTCTTATTTTTTGGTACAGAATGATATTGATTTTATTTTTTCCACGCTGCAAAAATGTTTTGATTTATTAATTTTTTTTTGTGTTGGTTTGCTTTCTTATCATGCTATTAACCCTATTACAAATAATATATTTTTAAGTAGTTATTTTAAGACATTCTGCATTCCTCTTAGTTTAATAACTTTAATTTTTCGTTGCATCAACACTGATGTTCTTAAAAACCTGCTTTTTCATTACACTTTAATCAATTCTTTTAATACTAGACTTGGCTTTCTCGCTATTCTTTTTGGCAATATGTTATTGAATGATATTGATACTATTATTTTTTAATTACATATTTATAATTACAGCATTGTTTTAACGTGATAATCAGTTAACATGTTGATTTACTATTCGAGTTTGTAATTAAAATCAAAATAAGGAATTTTAGTTATTATTTTAAGACTTTCTGCATATTGTCTAGTCTTATAATTTTATTTATTCATTGTTTATATTCTATTTTTAATTTAATGATTCATAATGGCTAACAATTTAATTAATAACACGAATAGTTCTTTATTAAATATTTATTACCAGAATACACGAGGCCTGCGTACTAAAACATCAGATTTCTACCGTACCGTAATACCTGCTTGTCTAAATACGATATCATTTTTATAATTGAAACGTGGCTTCATGATGGTATTTCTATTTCTGAGTTATTTGATTTTCGTTATGTTGTGTGGCGCCGCGATCGTGATTACGCTGGGACGGGCCAAGTGTACGGGGTAGGTGTGCTCATTGCGACACGCAGAGAGCTGTCTATTGTACCTCAACCGACCTTTAACTCCAGTGCTGAAGATTTTTGGCTCACGCTGACTGTCAGAAAAAGCGATAGTAAAATGCCTTCTTTTCTGCACATTTGTGTTTTATATTTATGTAATTTACATGAAAGCTTTAGTTTTTCGGACTAGTTATTGAATTTTGTTTACGAAATTAAATGATACAGTCTTAAAATATCCCACGGATAAGTATCTTATAGTGGGTGACTTTAATTTAAGCAACATAAAATGGATACCCGCTTCCAACTGTTCCAACTGTAGTAATTATTGCTTTGAGCCAATTAACTATAGTGCGCACCACGAACGGTTACTAGTTGACGAAATTAATGCGCGTAACTTTTGCCAATATAATGGTATACGCAATAAATATGGTAAGACACTCGACCTTGTATTATCTAACTGTGATATAGCCGTATTCGATTGTAGTGACGACTCTCTGGTACTAATAGATCCCTTTCACGGAGCGTTAGTAATGGAAGTACGTTTTTATGAGCTCATCATACTTAAAACATCTCTGTTTATTAAGTTTCTTTTTAATAAAGGTGATTATCAATCAATTAATGAAAAATATGCTGAAATTGATTGGCGAACCGAACTCTTTTCGAAATCTCTTAATGATTGCGTTAAATATTTTTATGAAATATTTGAGAAATTAAGAGATAAGCATATACCGTCAAAAATAATTAAACCGGAGTCCTACCATACATGGTATTCCCCAGCATTAACGAGAGCAATTAAAGAAAAACATAAGTATCTTCGTAAATTCAGGACATACGGTAATAGATCCGATGAAGAATCGTATAAAATACTACGCACTCATGTCAAATATTTGGAAGATTTGTGTCATAAAAACTACATATCAAGCGTTGAAAGTTCAATAGAAAAAAAAATCCTAAATATTTCTGGTCATATGTTAAATGTAAATCAAAAACTCACTCTATTCCGAGTGGTCTCAATTTTGGTAATTTTTATACCAGGGCGCTCAATCAACTCTTCTAAATATTTCTAATGTGACATCAATATCAACTGCAAATATATCAAAAATAGAAGTTAACCCTAAATACGTATGTCGGTTGTTGAAAGCTCTTGATCCATCTAAATCTGCTGGACCTGATAACCTACCAGCCATTTTTCTTATTAATTGTGCAGAGACGATAGCACTACCGATAAGTTTGCTATTTCGTAAATTGTTGGATGAATGCTCAGTTCCTGATATTTGGAAATGTGCATATATCACCCTGTCTTAGGACTAATGTCACTAATTATAGGCCAATTTCTAAGTTTTGCATTATTTCCAAAGTCTTTGAAAAGTTGGTTTATGAGCAGGTGTATCCGCTACTCAAACAAGGCATAAGCCAGTCTCAACATGCTTTCTTCAAGGGTAGATCCACCGTTTCCAACTTGGTGCTTCTTAATTCATTATTGACTAAAATCCATGGATGATGGTCATCAAGTTGACGTTGTTTGTACAGATTAAGGCTTTCGACCGAATTGAACATAATTTGCTTTTAAAAAAAACTTCAGTATGTTGTTATCTGCGGAAACCTACTGCGGTGGTTCTTCTCTTATATCGACAATCGCTCGCAAGCTGTAGTTTTTAACAATTATATATCAGGTTGGGTGTCAATACCAAGTGACGTATCACAGGGGTCCTTGCTGGGACCGTTGCTATTTCTGATATTTGTTAACGATATTGAAACCTGTTTTAAATCATCACACCTACTGTGTTTTGCTGATGATATGAAAATATTTTCCACAATCTCATCGCAGGCTGATGCTGAATTAATGCAGAAAGATCTACTAAGATTGGAGGATTACTGTACTATTAATAAGCTTGAACTAAATCTATTAAAATGTACCCTCATTACATATTCACACAAGCGAAATTTAATTAATTTCGGCTATCACCTTAAAGGTCAGAAGCTACAAAAACAATCAGTTGTACGTGATCTAGGCATTTTCTACGACCCTAAGTTATTATTCAACAACCATGTTGACAATATAATAGCTAGTGCATCTAAGGCGTTAGGTTTTGTCATGCGTACTGCTAAGGAGTTTAATAACATTAAAAAAATTAAAATATTGTACTGCACTTACGTCCGCAGTACGCTTGAATACACTTCGCAAGTCTGGAATCCAATGTATGATACATATATTTCACGGATTGAATGTATTCAACGTAAATTCATACGATATCTTTGCTATCGTATCCACAGAAAATACCGTTCAGAAGACTATATATACTTATGCAAACAGCATCATCTGTTACTTTTGATAAAGCGTCGGGAGATTGCTGACATTTTATTTTTATTGAAAATTTTTTCTGGCAATGTTGACTGCTTAGATTTGCTATCACAAATATCACTGAGAACACCTACGGTTAACCTTAAAACGAATGCATTACTCTACTTACCAGCTTCGTCAACTAATTACGGAAGAAATACTTTCTTATATCGGTCTAGTAATACTTTTAATAACCTATGCAAAAAGCATGATTTTGATTTGTTTAATACTAGATATGTATCGGCAAGGCGGGCATTAAGTCGAGAGTTTTTTGTGTCGTAATTTAATTTACTTTAAGAAAAATTATGTTGTGCGTTTAGCCCTGTTTTCTTTTCCTTTGTGGCTATTATTGTTAGTTTCACTTATTAAATTTATGATGTTGTGCATTTAAATTAAACTCTATATTTTGTTGCTCATAATTGTGCTATGTCTTTAAACGACGAAAGATTATGCTAGTGTATTTCTATTAGTGAGAACCTGTTATTGTCTTATTGTAAATTTAAACATGTTATTTATTTAAGATTTGTAAGCTGTTGGTTTTCCATTACATAAAAAAAAATAAAAAAATAACACTACTACTATTTTGTGACAGTTTTATACATCGTTTATTTTGTATTTCATACCGTAAAGGTTCATACCGTAAAGTCCACTGCTGTACTGACTTTACGGTATGAATTTTGAAACGGTATGAATTTCGGTATGAAATTGAAATTTCGACTTGTGAAGGGCTGTAATGATGATGATGACCGTAAAGGTTTATTATTAGGCATGGACTATGCCCACTATAGGAAAGATATGGCGTATTCACAACGATTTTGAGAGCTAAGTTCCGAAAACTATGTCCTTACGACTTAGCGTTAAAAACTTAGCGCTCGTCGTAACAAAATTTAACAAGGTGTAAATTAAATATGTTTGCATTTAAGCAAAAAATAACGTGGTCGACGAATTTATAGTCTAGTTTTTTTTTTCATATAACTTTTTATAATATCTTAACGTTATCAAGTAAAGCAATTAACCGTTTTCATTTTTTTATTTATGACATTTTTAATCCGCTTTCAATTCCGTAAGTTTCAAGGAGCAATGTAAATATTTATGAATATTTTCATTAATGTTTCAAATTAAGATAATTCAGTGTCGGAGTGAACAAAAAGACAGAAACAAACACTTAATTACTTGTATAACTTACCATTTATTATGCTATGTTCACAACAGTCATATAAATAACGTAATAATAATCTTGATAATTTAAATGAAATATTTAGTTTTTCGTATCGTTGCTCATGGAGGGTGGAGGTATAATATCCCCCCAATAGATGGGGTGACGACATGGTAAGACATACAGGAAGTCAATAGATGCAGGTGGCTCAGGACCGTGCTTTGTGGCATTCCTTGGGGAGGCCTATGTTCAGCAGTGGACTTGTGAAGGGCTGTAATGATTATGATTTAGTTTATTCATATAATTTGTCGGTAATTTTGTTTTGTATATCAATGTTTAGTCTAATATACTTAATATGCTAATGCTTGACTAACTACTATTCTACCTGATGATAACTGGGTGATGTAGACGTAGAGCGGTAAAGCGCATTGACTTAGCTGAACAAAAGCTACATTTTTGGCTTGATAACACCCACGTTACAATCCAAATGGAAAGACAGGTGCTGGCAATTTATTTCACTACTTTGCCGTAAGCAATATGTACGACGAAGCAAACCGTTTGGTTTGAATGTTAGGTATGTCCAAACAAAGGACCGGTCCGAATATGAAATCGAGAGGGAGGTATTCAGACACGCAATTTCTAAGCACACTCTCCGAAATGTATTACCGTAAAACACCGGAAAGCTACTTTGCTGTGTTTGAGACTAGCAAAGTTGGTTTCAACTAAAGTGGTATTCTCATAAGCCTCTTAGCATGCCTTTCCATGAAGTTCAAAGCAATCTTGTAAATTTCATGTTATTCTATTTTATTTATTTACGTGTTGTGTTAAATAAAGAATATTCATAGACTAAACTTATGTTTGGCCATTGCTCGTAAGTTTTAGTTAAATACCCGCCTAATTAGCAGCGCTGTAACCACAGCAATACAACCGATTCAACAATACATTGCAGTGGGATAACCATCCCACTGCAATGTATTGTTGAATCGGATGCTTCTTTGGTGTTTATATTAAATATTCTGTATAGTAGTTATGCTTTAAGATATACAATACAAATATGCACAATTTTTCAGCATCAAATAAAGTTATTTCTTTTTTTCTTTCAATAATCTATTTTTTATTTATTACAACGATTTATTTCATGGTTTTAATTTTTGTACTGAATCTTTAAAAAAAATAAAAACTAAATTTATTATATAGCCCTTTTCCCCGTAGTATCGCGCCAAGTCCGCGTCATTTTTATAGATTATATTCAAAGCCTTTAAGCGAGAAAAGAACCAACCGTTTGTGGTGACCCATTGCAAATACAATTCTTTATAAAATATTCTCCACAGCAAATGGCACAAATCTTGTTATCTCTTAGGCTCTTGAGATATTCGTGGCATTTACTCAATTCAGCCGTATCGCTCCGCTCCTAAACGAGGTGCTCTTGACATGAGAGGACGCTGAAGTGTGTAAGCTCGGAGACTCTTAGTTAAATTCTGTTGTTTATTTAATGGGAAATGTGAATTACTTTACATATCTACATTCTCTGGTTAGTGAAGGCGTTCTTAAGATAAGAGAGCGCTTAAATTTTGTTGAAATGTGAAGCATATTTATATTTCATCCATAAACTCTTAATATTTATTTAATATACAACTTCTGCGATTTCAAACTTAAAGTCAATTAAAAGTACAATTGGGCAATTCAAGTCAGTTTATAAAATAAAAACTGTGTGATTATATCAAAACGTTACACAATTTATCGAATAAATCTTCTACTTATTTCTTCTCCTATCCCAAGCTTTTTTGGAATCGGCATAAGATGTCTTTTCTTAAATTCTTCTTTATTAACCGTCGTGTCTTCACTCATTTATTTCTTACACATATCATTACTAATACGGTCCGTCCATCTTATCTAAGACATTCTTCTACTCTATATTCATCCAATTTCATAGTCATAATTGTTTATCAAATAAAAAATATATAGAATTACTCCGTTACTGAAATAAATAATGTTTCGTTACAGTGCATTATCCGTTGCCGTTTCAGCTTATTAAATTTCACTGCTAACCATAGGCCTATCCCCTACGTTGCAGCATAAGGAAATATTTGCCATAGTTGCCACGCTTGACCAGCGGGTTAGCAACTGCAGTTTTTTTATTCGTTATTAGGAGGATGCTTCTGCCCATCTCTTCATTTGTTTACCTCTATCGCTTTTTGCAACTCCCATGGGATGATATGGGGTAATGGATATTCTTACACCACCGCCACTATACGGTAAACAGTGCATTATCAAAATCTGACATTACTCTTATTATAATCCCGACAAGAATCAAGTAAAAACAATTAAATGTATTTCAAAATAATTAACTTTGACTTAGATTAGAACCTAGGAGCCTCAAATTTGACGGACATTTTAAGTCAAGCTGTCAGTAATAGCAGACAATGTATAAAACCCATATTATTTACTGACACAATATTTTACTGAAGTTTTGGGCAGCTGTTCTAAGTTCGTCGTACAAGAACGATCGGTCAGTCATGAAAAATCCACGAAGAGTAAAATACATTTTTGTAGTACTTCGTATTTTCATACTTCATGCTCGAAAATTAAAATA
Organism: Parnassius apollo; assembly: GCA_907164705.1. Taxonomy (NCBI): domain Eukaryota; kingdom Metazoa; phylum Arthropoda; class Insecta; order Lepidoptera; family Papilionidae; genus Parnassius; species Parnassius apollo. The sequence continues at coordinate 27,819 of CAJQZP010001263.1, forward strand.
TTTAAGATATTTATTTAAGTTATAAAACATTTATAACTTTCCAATATCAATTACTTATTTCAAATGGATGATAGTGTATGTAATATATTTAATGATTTACGATATATGTAGAAAAAAATAAGTATGTTAAGTTGTATAAACTTTACTAAAAATATACTTTTCAACTTTATTTTAGTCTATTCATTATAAAGCACATTGAGCAACACATTGTAATTTAATTTGTAAAGATATGTTATGAAATTATGAAAAAGTGATGTGCCAACATAACCTGGTAACCGTGGTACGCTGTATTAATATTTAATCACTATCATCATCACCATTAAACAACTTTATAAATTGACTAGTGAACAAAGGTCTCCCCAAGGAATGCCATAAAGCACGGTCTTGAGAGTCCTGCTTCTATGGACTTCATATAACCTCGTACCGCTAGGCGAAGTGTAGGGCGGCCCCTAATAGATAGAGTGACATATTGGTAAGACACGATAAATTAAAGTTAGTGATATAAACTTTAAATAAAACCTCAATATTTTTCTGATTTTGTTTGTTTGGATGAACTAAAAAAATTTAAGTGAAAGAGGTATTTGGTAAAATTTAGCCGTAATTAAATAGTGTATGATAAACTTAAATCGATTTTTATTTCGAAATGTTGGTCACCTTATAATTTGTTTCCGTTACTTTTTTTCCTAAAGTACGTTTTTAAATCCGAATTCAGTTATAAATATTATTTTTCAAAGATAAAACAGTTTTTTATAGTTACATAAAAGTTTACTCCTCTCAGAACTTTTATACAATAAAATAACATAATCTCTCCAGAGTAAAATGTTTATGGTCCTATTTTGTACCAGCCAAGGGCATAAAATCAAATAAGCACATGATGCGAGAACTTCGAAGTAAACAAATAAATTTTACCCCTCAACATTTTTCCTCGAACATGTATTATACGCAAATATTTTTTCTCAACAAAAACAGGTAATAAGTAACAACTTCGACACTCATAAATACGTAGTAAATGGAAAAAAGTGGACACTGCACTCACCGTTTTTAATCACATTTGCAGCACTTGCCGATATTTTTAATACGCCTCTTATGGCAAGGAACTGTTGTTACGCGTACGTTTTTCGTCCGCACGCACCTTCTACACACGCGGTCGAAGTAAAAGCTCGCGAAACACTGAAACCCGCGCAGTCTCCGAATGCTAATATGGAGCTCAAATGACGCTTTCAGCTCCTAGCGTTGCTACGTTATAGCTACGCTGCTACGGTTAAGATACTGAAATATTGTTAAAGTATAATATATTCAATTAAACAAGGTTTTTTATAAGCAATTTAATTTTTTGACAAGTATTTTTTGACATTGCTTTTAATTGCAATACCAATTTACTCCATTATTATAAAAATTGAAAAAAAATAAAATAAAATCCATGTTTAAAATAATAGCTATTAAAGTATTTTTAATAACTATATCACATACTGAATATGATAATATTTTTAAAAGCACCAACACATCTGTACTCTGAAAATGAAACTCGAATGATACAGGTATATAACGTTGCGAAAAAGCTATTAAATTAACGAGTTTTTACGCCGTGACTATGAAAACTTACGACACATCCGGGATGCTTTAAATTAAAAGAATAAAGTACTACGTAGTGCATTAAAAAGAAATAAATATATTAATTATAATTATAATTTGAACACACTTTGATAATTTTATTATTATCATAAATGTGCTCGACATACTTGTTTTAAATATAACAGAAAAGACTAACTTTAGTACGAATAGTATATAATTAAATAGTAAAGGTGAAAAACGAGTTTACAATCCACTCGATTGTAAGTGAATACTGTGCCTACAGAAATCTACATTTAATCCCCGATTAAGAATAAAAATGAAAATGCGTTGTAGAATCTGAGAATTAACATGGAAGAACTTCTGACCAGTAAAAACTATCTCCGATTCCTGTCACCATAAAATTCACGTTAGTACTAAGCCGCTATTTCAAGCTGGTTTATAAATACGACAAAAAAGAGAGAAGTTTATAAGGATCATGCCAAACAGAAGTACTTAGTCGCTGCTTATAGGTGAAAAGCATGAGAGTTTATGTATGTATTTTGTATATGCAGGTGTTCTGCGCGAGTGTGGTCCTTTCACTCTCGTAATGGAAATGGACGGTTCCGGCTTA